>JAWNLD010000104.1:0-30909 GCA_035041545.1 Drosophila colorata | reverse complement strand
CATCCTGCAACGAATGGGCAAGCTGAGAGGTATATGCAAACTATAAAGAATAAATTGTTAGCAGCCAGATGTACTCCCAGCACAATTGAAACTAAACTTTACAAAATTCTAATAGCATATAGACGATTCACACATCCAGTAAAATTAAAATGTCCATCAATGTGAATGTTAGGTAGGCAAATCCAGTCCCGGATAGATTTAGTTTTACCTCAGAATGATTTTTAAAAATATGAAATTAGCAAGGATTGCACACATTTAATAGAGGCTGAAAGAGTGGTAGTTAAAGATTATTTAAGTGGAACAAAAGGGAAGAACATTACCAATGTTGCAGCTACGTTGGGCGAATTACATTATAATATAAAATTAGACGATGGGAGAATATGAAAGCGACATATTGATCAGATTAGAAAAGTTTCAGTTATTTCAAACGAAGATAACCAAGAGATTTCAAAGATAAATACGAATACACCTGAAAAATATTAAAGATACAGCCATTAGTAGAATTAAGAGAATTAAATACATTGAGTCCTACAATAATCAATACTACAACTAATTGTGAGGGTGACTTACGTAGATCTAATCGAGAACGTAAGCTTCCCAAGAAATTATTAGATTAAGTTGCATCTTAAAATGTATGTTAAGAGAAAATCAAAATTACGTTGGAGAGAAATGTTATCTTATGAAATGAAATATGATATCGAATAAGTTATCACATTAATTACTTCAGCTACATTGTTCACCCTATGAATATAATATCCGATTTTGTACACCCTATGAATGTATGTACATACATTACGAAATAAAACTAGAGCATTCTCTTTACATCCATACAAGCGTGCGGTCATAGACATGATGGTAAACTTCGAGAAATGCTCAACGACTATGCCCTTGTTTGGACCGCGGATACTTCCCCAAAAAGTCGATATAAAGCTTTTGAAAGGGTCGTTTGGTCACCACCTCTTTTCCTAGGCCCACCTGCATACGGAAGTTCAACGTTTTGCTCTCCTTGCACGTCACACATTGCCGTACCCAATCTCTCACTAGACTAGCCATGCCTGGCCAGTAAAACTGACGGCGCAAGGTCTCTAAAGTCTTGGCGACCCCACCATGCCCAGCCGTCTGATCCACATGAGCCTTCTCTATCAGCCCGGCTGTCAAAGAGTCTGATTTCAAAAGCAACTCTCCCTCGACCCAAATATCCGGCAATTTGTCTCGATTCTGTCGCACTTGTTGGAGTATTTCTTGATAATCGGCTGACTTGAACTCGGTGGTCGTAAAACCCAGCAGACTTTCAGGATCAATACCTACCGATTCGACACAGCGCGACAGAGTATCGGCTACCATGTTATCGCTATCTTTACGATGTTCTATGCTGAAATCGTAGCTTTGTAGTTGCAATGATCAACAAGCTAGCCCACCGCTCAGGTCTTTCATAGGTATCAGTCACTTCAAGCTGGCGTGATCTGTGATACATGTAAATGAAATTCCCTCAATATACTGTCGAAATTTCCTGATCGCTAAGATAGCCGCTAAGCACTCCTTCTCAATGACGGAATAATTCCGTTGATGTTTATTCAACTTCGCTCAGAAGAAGGCTATAGGTATTTTTTGTTGCTCGACATCCTTTTGGAACAACACAGCTCCTACACCAAACTGGAACGCATCACACTATACAAAAAATTGCTTGAAAAAATCAGCATGTGCAAGCACAGGTGCCGTGGTCAGCGCGGTCTTCAACCTATCAAATGCTTGGATAGCTTCCTCAGTCATCACAAACTTGCCGCTATCATTTTTGAGCATTTCCGTCAGCGCTAGAACTAGCCAGCAGTACCCAAACAAGAGCGGACTTCCTTACGAGAACGGCGATTCCCTTTATGCCTATGATTCTGTCCGGTCCATTCGTAGCATGCCGCCACCGAGGTAATTCAATGCCTTGAAGCAGAACTTGGAGTTATGCAATCCGATGGTGAAATTTGCTTCCCTTATGCTTTATCCTACACGTCTCAAATACTTTAAGTGAGTTGTAAAATCGGTAGCAATCACTAACAGGCCATCCAGACACACGAAGATGTTGGACCTCAATTCGGTGGGTATAACCGTGTTCATTACTCGAAACCGGTATAATGGCGTGACTGGGACGATGAAGACTGTATAGGGTTTGCTCTTCTCATCCAGCTCGACTTGCCAATAAGCGAACTTCAAGAGTTCGCTAGAGATGATCGATTCTGGACAAGATACCTTCTATACAGGGCAATGCATATGCGTCTTTCACTGTAAAATTATTTAGTTTGCGAACATCGAGGCAGAAACGGTTTTTGGCTGGCCTTTGCACTACGGTGGTGCGATTACTCCACGGACTATTACCATCCTCTATAACTCCCAAACTCAACATCTTATACACTTCGTCATCTACTACTTTCTACATACACACATAGCTGGCGATAGCGGGTAAGGTCGGTCTTTGAACGGCTGGGCTTCTTCGACCAAGTCGATGGTATGACTCGGGAAGAGAAGCTTCTCAGAACCTAAAACGGCTGTGGCTAGATTAAACGCTCGCCGGAAATCAATGGGAGATCGACACGGCCGATAATGGAACAATCATCTCCTCCAGCGGTTTGGACTATCGAAAAGTGTGGCTGCATCTGCATTCTTCGACCAGTTCCCGTCTTCCCTTTCCTAACAGGCTCGCTCTCGTATCCAAGAAGACTTTTATGAGATAATACCCTACTAATATTTCGGCAAACACACGCGAGTCAGTTTTTTCGCCTCTTCTGACTGCTTCCACGGCTTGCTTCTTGACCAGGCGACGTCTGCGAAAACGGTCTCGTGCTTTTTTAATTCGACGAGTCACCATTCGCATTCTCTCCAATTGCTTAGCGCTAAATATTCTATTCCTTACTTCTTAATATTTTCTTAATCGGTCTTCATGAGGTAAATGTTTAATTAAATTTATATCCTTATTTCTACAAATTTCTTCCTCCTTCTTAACTATCCCTTCTCCTTGGCAAACTGCTACCTGGACAGCCACACTTATAGCAGAAAAGCTTCCGCTCTATGGATGGGCAATCACAAAAATCGTGGCCCTGTTCTTCGCCGCTCCAACACCCGGGTCTGAAAGTACGCCTGTGATCAGTCCAACTCGTTCACCACCGCCTTTTGCCCCACACCGTATTTTGAAGGAGCAACGTAAGTCTGTCGACAATGACGCTTGCAAAACTAGCTTCCACTTCCATAGCACATACATATCTCGCTAAGTTTTTTCGTAACCCCTTCCTGATAATTTTAATCAGATGTCTGTCTGATAGCGGCTTTTGCAAGCGAGACGCCAGTAGTCGCATGGCATGAATATAATCTTCGGCCCCTTTTCCCGGCTGTTGCTCTCGTTGTAACAGCTCCTGCATCCGGTCATGTTCGGACCAAGGACCACGAAACCGATAGAGCATTGCCATCCTCAAAACTGGCTAGCTATCAACTGACGCTTGTTTCACATGCAGCCAATACCAATCCCTAGCCTTGCCTGATAAGAGGGTATGAAAGCCTCGCAGTATTTCGTACCATAAGCATCGGTGTTGATGTTGGAGGAACTCTATGCGGCAAGCAAACTCTTTGATCAAGCTCTGACTGCTGTTCCCGTCGAACGACACTGCCCATCTACCAACATTCCAAGACTGTGTTACGCCATGATCGAGATTGGCGTAGCGGTGGTTCGGCGGTTCGGCCTCTACAATCTCCCCCATGTCTTGGACGCGAAAAAGGGTTACGCCAATACCGAGTGGCTTGGTGGTCCTCTATATCGGGTCTGCTTACACGATTCTCCGTGCTCCGAAGTATTGGTTTAGGTGGGAGAGGTGGCCCTCCAAACATCGCGCTATGCCCATTGCGCTTGGGTATGACATCAAGACTCGAATGCATGATAGGCGCAGCATCGAAGGTGTATGGTGTCGGCACATTGGGTGGAACTCCGCTTGGCCTTATCGGCAGATTTTCCCCTACTTGTTCTCGTGTCCTCGTTGTGGGTACAGGACGAAGTACCTCGTTCAGCAGCTGCATCATGCTCTGCCTACCGGCCCTGATCTCGTCCCTTATAGCGTCACTTATCCCTTCGGATAAGGACTGCCTATAAATGGCATGAGCTTGGGCTTCGCCGCATTCACTGCCGACTTTTCCTCCGAAACTATTGTCGGCGGTAGCTGCTAAGAAGCTGGTTGTATTTGGATTGGCAAACGGGTGTGACTGAGGCACCTGGTCTGTACCATCGTCCCCCCTCCACAAGCTATCGTTCTTGGGCAGCCTTCGCGAACGTGTTTGGTGACCATGTTTACCTACGCTTCCTCCTGTCGCCATTTAAACTCAGAGCGTATACCACCTTAAATAAATAAAAAGTATTTAACACTAACTACAAAACAAAAATTCCAGCAAAATGAAAAACACCTAAAATTTCAGTTCAACAATAACTCAATAATTATCTTTCACAATAATGTATATAAATTTAAAAGAAAAGATAATCTTCGTCTGGCTGGAGTGTCAGCTAGTCTACGCTATTCTATTTCTAATGCTAAACTTGGGCTTGATTCTCACTACACGGTATTATGAATCCGAACCGTTTTCTTAAAATCGGGCGGTCTATCCCCGCATCCTGGCCGTCGGCTTATTGATGTGCACGGAGACTAACATGTAATTATTACTTGAATAATACACGCCGCATCTGCACACACTGTTAGAAGTGCAACTATACTCTCCTAGTGAGGGCGGCTGGAAGCAGGTCCTTGGTAAAGTCATGTCATGTCATGCCAAGGATGCTAACTAATGGTAGTCGGGCAAAGAAAATACAACTCTTCAGAAAATTACCCCAATCCAAGGTGGAACAGTATATGCCGAAGGATTCATGACCGAGGGGGTGCTCGGCTGTTAGTATGCGGAGTCTGGATACCTGTCACCCTCCAGTTTTATTTTTCGACCTCCCGTGGTAGACGCGATATGCCGCGGGCGATATCCCCTTCCCGTTCAGTCGTGGGATTCAAAATGAACCAAAATTTTTCAAAAAACAATGAGTCTGATGCGGCTCATATAGTATCACCCCAGGCTTCAACCTGCACGGTTGAGCCAATTTCTGGCACCGCAGCTGTAGGGCTGCCGGTCTCCACCCTCCCAAGCAGCATGTCTACATTTAGACCGTGAGATCGCCTATATCAAAATTACAAACCGCGAAAAGAAGATGTTCAAGGCAGCTAACGCCAAAGGGCTCCCCAGAGAAGCTGCTCTAAGAGCTGCAAAGGTGCCTGCTGACGCCAAGGTCAAAAGGGGTCGCTCAGACGAAAAGTCTCCGGAGCTTGGTTTGTCAGAGAAACTGAAAAATACTCATTCAGAGTCGACAGCGCCATCGTACAGTCGGATAGCGAGCGGTGTCAAGCTGGGTTTTATCGTGACTGTTCGATCGTCACCTCTGACAGCGGAGCAAATGGCAACGCTAACGGCGGCGATCTTATCGTCCACCCTGACGTGTGTGACGCCAAGTGTGAAGCCAAAGTTCGAGGGTGTTGTTCCGAGAATGGATTGGCTCATGCTCGTCTGCTACGACAACAACGCAGCCGAGTGGGTGAGGGCGAACTTCAGCCATATCAAGGCTTACAGTTTGCTCGAAATTGAGCTGTTGGAGGAAAGCCAGTTCCCACGGGCGCACCTCATCCGAGGTTACTTCGCCAACAGCCTGGAGCTACCCAACGAAATGGTTCTGGGGCACATAGGTGCCCAGAACGTCTTCAGCACCAGCCAATGGAGGGTAGTGCAGCGGACCACGAGTGGCGCCATGCTGCACTTAGCCATCATGGTGGATGACACGTCGCTGATTAAGTGCGGCGCAAAAGTCTGGTACTGTTTTGGCCTTAAGAACTCGGTACTTAAGGAAAAGAGGAGCGCCGGTCCCTCTACTAGGGACGCTAAAGCAATATTCGTGATGCCGGCTGCTGCTGCCCTAAAAACAAAACCGGAACCTGGCTCGGGTCGCTACACTAGCTTTGGCTGCTGAGCCAGCAAATTGTTCGACCTGTGATCACGTTCCCGGTGCGGCAGATTCTCAATCAAGGCAGGTCGTGGTTGCCGCATCTACCAGAGGCGCTGGTCTAAGTTGTTATATGACCGATTGAATGGAGCGCCCCGCGCAGCTATCGTTCTGGATAAAAGCGTAAGGCACTTGCCTCTAACAAACTTTTTCTCCATGGACCTAGTTTCGGCAACCATTGAGGTGGCTACGGCAGAAGGAGCCAAGGAAATTGTAGTGGCGTCTGCATATTTCCCTGGCGACACCGACGACGCACCGCCGATGGAGGTTCAGCGGGTCGTCGACTTCTGCCGAAGGACAAACAAACAGATAGTCATTGGCTGTGTGCCTTCTTGAATATCTTTTGTGCAGTCAATTAGATGTATCAAATAGAGGGTGCAAACCCACTTTTATAAACGCTATCAGGGAAAAGGTACTAGAACTCCCTCTGGTTAGCAGTTCTTTGTCCGATTTCATTGAAAATTGACGGGATACCGATGAGGCCACTCTTTCAGATCACCAGCACATCAATTTTGTTCTCCCAGGCCAAGCGGAACTCCTTTCCAATTCTTTTAACCCAAAGAAAACTAATTGGGACCTGTACAAAGACTTAGTGGCTTCAAAAGTTGATCAACTTGCTGCCAGCTTTAACTCAACGAGAGAGATAGAACTGGCGTCAAGAAAACTTCCAGATGTGCTTTTAACCTCCTACCATGATAGTGCGGCCCTAGGACCCCATCAGGCGAAACGTGAGGTTCCCTGGTGGAGCGAAGGCCTGGCAAATCGAAGGGAGGAGGTCAGACGGCTCTTTAACACGGCTAAGTCAAATAGAGACTCATGGGACACATACAGATGCGCGCATACTGAGTATAATAAGAACATTAGACGCGCCAAACACGATACCTGGCGCTCCTACAGCGAATGTGTGGAGTCCCTGGAAAGCTGGAGTCACTTCCAGCAGTGTGGTGTGGGGCTCCTAAATAGAACAGATGGTTCTTACACACAGGATCTATCGGGAAACACTAGAGCTACTGCTTCAGGTGCATTTCCCTGGTTCTGTTATAAACCCGGAAAATCCCTGTAATGATAGGGATACTGAACCACCAGCTAGACGTGGTTACAGTCTGTCGGGTGTTATCTTCGACGCTGACAAGGTCAGGTGGGCCATTAAATCATTCGCTCCCTTCAAAGCCCCGGGGGGCGACCAGATATTCCCGGCCCTGCTGCAATACAGCCTAGAAGATATACTTAGTCCACTAATTGGTCTACTTAGGGCGAGCTTCACTTGGGGGTACATTCCGCTATCTTGGAGGGAGGTAAATTTGATTTTTATTCCCAAGCAAGGGAACAGTCCCTTGGACAAACCTAACTCATAAAGACCAATTAGCCATACATCCTTTCTTCTTAAGACCACAGAACGCCTGTTAGACTTGCATATCCGGTGCAGATTGCAAGATACCAATTCCGTGTACCATACACAATTCGCCTACATCAAGGCCAGATCGACAGAGGTCGCTCTACATCAGATAGTCAGTAAGATTGAAAAGGCATTCGAGGCGAAGGAAATTGCTTTGTGCTTCTTCCTAGATGTCGAAGGGGCCCTCGACAACACTGGCTATTAGTCAATAACCAGGATGTTAGCATCTAGGGGGATTGACCCCTGCTCTATAACCTGGATAGAGAGAATGCTTATGCACAGAGACATTAGACCTTCACTGGACACCACCACTGTCCGCATCCGAGCGGTCAAACGGTGTCCACAGGGTGGGGTTCTGTCTCCCCTTCTTTGGTCCATGGTGATAGATGAACTACTGGTGAAACTATCGGAGTTAGGAATCGATACCATAGGGTATGCAGATGACCTGGCAAAAATAGTCTCGGGAAAGTTCGGCTTAACCATCACCGAATTGATGCAAACGGCACTAAACACGGTCCTAAGATGGTGCACAGATGCGGATCTCAATATCAACCCATAGAAGGCGATTATCATTCCCTTCACGAAACGCTACAACATCGAAGTCGGTCAGCTCTACATCGGTGGGACACCCGTTGAGCTCTCCAGTAAGGTCAAATAATCTGGATAAGAGACTTAACTGGAGCTCGCACTTAGACAAAACGTTGACCAAAGGTACTCATGCCATATGGACATGTGGTCGGCTCTTCGGTAAAACTTGGGGCTGAGACTCCAAAGCCATAAGATGACTGTATAGTATGATGGTTATGCCTGTTGTCACTTACGCTGCCCTCGTCTGGATGCCAAAGGTCCAGCAGGCTACCGTCATACAAAAACGCAGTAAAATTCAGCGGCTCGTATGCCTATTCCTCACAGGTGTCATGCGCACAAGTCCTACCACAGCACTCACAACAGTCTTCGGACTGAATCCACTGCATTTGCACATAAAGAAGGTAGCTTCTTTGAGCCTTCTGAGGAATTAACACACAAATGGGTTGCTAGCAGCAGACATAGGTCATGCTAGTCTAGTAAAAACTATTGCTGGCTTAGGGATCTGCGACAGAACGGATCTTAAGACCACGGAACTTTTCTTCGGGGCGAAATGTAGGACTCTTATTCCAGACCGTAGGGAATGGGATGATGAAAAGCCTTGTAATTATCGCATGAGCCTATAGCGGTTCACAGACGGATCAAAAACTAATCAATGGGTTGGTGTGGTGATGGTGATCACAGGACCCAACTCTAAAATCTCGATTGCAATGGGTTTCCTGGCCCAATGTTTTTCAATCTGAGATCCACGCCATTGAGTCCTGCTCCAGACATATCCTTGACAAGGGGATAAGAGGAGCCACCATAAATATCTTTTCAGATAGCCAAGCAGCCATTCAACCTCTTTTCTCATGGAGGATTACCTCGAGACTGGTTGCGGATTGCTGGAATTGTCTCCAGAACCTCACACATCGAAACCGGGTCACACTTTGTTGGGTCCCGGGGCATTCCGGAATTTCCGGCAACGAAGGTGCGGACGGGATAGCTAGGGCTGGTTCCGCAACCCCTCTTTTTGGAGCTGAACCCTTTTGTGGGTTAAGCTGGACCTCTGCCAAAGATTTGATAGAGGAATGGGCAAAGAAGGAGAGGGGAATCTACTGGTCATCAAGACCTGGATTACGACAAGCTAAAGAGCTGGTCAGCCCACATATAGGTAGAAAGACCAAAAATCTTGCAAGGGCGGAACTGCGGCTCCTGGTGTCCTATCTCACGGGACAGCACACAGTCCAGTATCACCTCCACATAATGCGCCTGTCCCCTGACACAGAGTGTAGACTCTGCAGAGAGGATGACGAGACAACAAAGCACATTTTATGTAATTGCACAGCCATTATTTGGAGTAGGAGGAAGTATCTATGCAGAGAATTTGTTACTCCTATCCCCACAGGGAGCCCCTTGGCACAAAAAACCGCAATTCGGTCGCTTTGCCACTGAAATCTCTGTTGTGAGATTCCCTTACAAATAATAATAATAATAGGGGCAGGAGTGAGGTCACCCACCCCTGCGAATACTGAGCTAGCTGAGGTTGCCCCCTGAAACCACAAAACGTGTTACAAATATGGCGCCCAAGCTTTTGAAAACATCACTGGATCACTGGAGCCATGTTCGCTGAAACGAGTTCTTGTGATCCGCGAGTCGCGCTTGATGAATTCAAAAAAAATTAATAAATATTAATAAATCGAAACGGCGATGCCTCGCAGATGAGATGACTATCCTCCGGGCCATTGGAAACCACGGCTTACAAAACTTCACTGTTGTGAGACTCCCTTACAAATAATAATAATATCCCCGCATCTTGCATCCGAATGCAACGCGCAGTGAAAATAATATTCCTACGGGACACTAGCGACGCCTGACAGATTTGATGACCGCCCGAATTCAGAAAACGGACGATTAGGTGCTTGAACACACACGAAACAAAAAAAAAAAAAAATTATGCTATTGCCCACAGCAAAAAACTACAATCCAATATACTCTACATCACAATAATTTCACAGTCTCGTTCAGATCACATTTGTCCACCAGGCAATGTGCACAGTTGCAACTGCTACAAATAAGCAGCGACGACACAGCGTCACCCTTAGTGACATGAACGCTTCTTGATAATTTACCAAAACAACTCTCTGGGAGCAATGTTTCCTGTCCATACTAACAACGCAACAGCCTCCGAGGCCTACTCTGTCCCTACTTTGACACAGTACAAAAGTTGGTTGGATCAGACTTAGCACGCACGATTGATGTGAGTCTTGGCTCCTTACGTGTCGCGAATTCAGCGTGATCAAAAAGGCAGACCACGGGTTGCGAGACTTCGTCTTCTCGTGCTTTTATTTGATTTTTAGAAAAATTGCAATATTTTCATTTGAGCGCCATATTGTTACATTTCGGTCTGTCTCAAGTGGGCAGTGCCGGCTAGCCAGTACTCTCGTATAGGAATGGGTCGGCCACGCCCGCCGTCACGAACAATCACACAAAACTACAAAGTCTGCCCATCACTAAACAGCTGACTCAACACAAACAGAACTAAACGGCAACAACATAAACAAAACCAAACTTGCTATAATATTAGCATTGGAACGGTGGCTTATGTGTTTTGCCACAGCGCTCCCGCCTTACCTATGTAGCTAAACAGTGTTTTTAGCTACATACTATATTAATAAATTTACGAGCCTTTAGGCGCGCATTTTAAATTCCAGCGCAACTATTTAATTGGCGAATTTGCTTAACAACTAACATTCAACTTTCTAATAATACATATACACGTAATAATTAAGCATATATATAAATATATTTATGCTAATATAGCGCAGCAGAAAACCCCAAAAGTGACCAGGACCTTTTTATACGCTAATTCTATGCGCTCTGACAGTGCTAACGAAACAAAATGACGTCTGCTCGCCTTCGCTAAAGCATGCAGAGCCCCGGATCCAAATGTTCGCCTACATTTCTAAGCCCAAGCAACTTCCAGCGGCGCCAAAGCCGTTGCATACCCAAAATAAACGGATCTCTATTTTCCCTGTGTGCTTGCATAAGTCTGTTTGTTTCACATGCCGCTCTCTGCGCTCTTTCCCCGGTTCGCTCACGACCTGTTCCCCGGTTCGCTCACGGCCTGTTCCCCGGTTCGCTCAGCTCAGCTTAAAGCAGCCCAGCTGACCATTTCGACTGCCACTATCGATACGCTTAAGTCCCGATGCAACAATTTCAAAACTTTCCTACTTTGCATCAATAGTTTTATTGATTGAAATTAATTGCTGGATTGCTCCGGGAATGCTCGCCGGAACAGAGTGGACTTGCTTGGTTAGCTCAGGTAACTTCTCAGCCATGTATTCATATATATATATTTATATTATATTATATATATATATATATACATATATATATATATATATATATATATATATATATATATATATATATATATATATATATGTATAAATATAATTTTTTTTTATTTTTTTTACGAACACACTGTCACATAGTTTGACGTAGGACGCGGAAGTGGACGCCGAGCTCATATGGAAACTCCAGTTGGTCATTTTTGACAGATTGTGGACGCTTACACTGAACGCTTGTTAGTGGAAATAGGCTATTACACAGTACTTAGCTTCAGAAAGAACAAAAGTAACAATAGACTACTGATATGTTTCACAGTACTCGGCTTTCCAGAAAGTTCAAAAGTAACAACAAACTACTGATATGTTCCACAGTTCTCAGCTCTTCAGCAAGTACAAAAAGTAGCAACAGAGTACTGGTTGTTACACAGTACTCAGTCGTCTCCCCTGCTCTACTTCGGCTACGCGCATGTTCCAACATATAAAGCTCGCTCGCCATTGGCTAAGACGAGTGCTTTTCTCCAGCATGCACCGGCACCGACTGTGTTTAAGGCAGCCAGGCGATTGATTTCGTTGCTCGTGTCAGCAGCAGAGCGCAACGACTTCGGTATTTGATCGTGTGGCTTTTGGAGAGCGAAAAGTCACTCGGCTGCCGTGGCTTTTGAAAAGCGAAAAGCCACTTGAAAAGCTACACCAGAAATTTCGTCTTGCATTCAAATAATGCGCGGTACTTATCTTAGTATTTATATTGTCTATGGTACTGATCTTTTCCACAGTACTCATCCCTTCAGCAAGTACAAGATTAACAACAGAGTACGCATCAGTTACATAGTACTCAACTTTCCAGAAAGTACAGGCTTATAACAAGCAGGTATGAAATAAAAGAGAATAATTAGATTGCAAGTACATATAAAGGGCATCAACAGGCATAATTCACTACTTTAATCGTCCGTTAATTTTTTGTCACTGTTACTTTCAGAAAGGGTAACAACAGTAACTAGTTCCTTTTAAGTAATCGTTATATATAACGAGTAGAGTAAATTTCGATCATCCCTATACCGTTCCAATATCATTAACTTATTTGTTATTAGTAATCTTTATTTTAAATATTGATTATTTGTATTTGTTACCAGTTGATTTTCATGGAAACTAATCCTAACTATTCAAAATATGCGCTCATAAATCGTCAGATTGAGCTCAAACAATCTGGGATTATTAATTCCAATGTTGATTTTAATATTAACAATAATCGCAATACGCCACTTGATAAACTTATAGTTGCTCCTGGATCATTGATAAAAATAATTGGAACTCCAGATGGTAAAGAAAGTGAAAAATGTATTGTTCAGATATTAGATTTCAATACCCATACTAATACGCACTTTTACGAATGCAAAACAAGCTACTTAGTCAAAGTTGCAGAAGATATTTGGCCATATGTAATCAGTATTGTGAATCTGGAAAGTCGATTGCGTCTAGTTTGCAGCAAGGAACAATGCCTCTGGTTGTTGAATTTAAAATTGAACGATCTCTTGAGTGTACAAGGAGAACCATTTAAAAAAGGAAATCTGTGCTTCGATTGTATTATACGTTACATTGGTCCAGTACAGGAATTAAGTCCTGTAGGATATTTTTTTGGATTGGAACTTTTGGTGTGTAAATGCCGGTCTTCATTTGTAAACTTTTACGTTATATATTTAATTGTAGCATCTAAATAATGGATACTCACCACAAGGCAAGGACATTGCGTTTGCAACAAAATATATGCAGAGTGAACCCTCTTCATCAATATTTGCCACGGCAGACTGGATAGCTCCCGTCTCCAATGAATTAAAACATAAATTATCTGCCAAAAAGTTGATTAATGAAACTATTGAGCGGGTTTACACAGCCATTGTGCCAACAACTCAGCGAAGTGATAACAAATACAGAAAACGACAGCCTTCAGCCCAGTTTTATGATTCAAACCCATGGATAGGGAAAAGCACAGATGCACACGACCCCGAAACCATGACTGAGACAACCAAAAGTGATGTTTGTGTTCCCATAAACGAAGAAAGTCAATATAATAATAGGGATTTTAAGCTACCTTTTGACAATAATTCGGCACCTTTGGAACGAAAGGGAACTTGTCACATTAATGCAAAAAGCGCGACAAGTTCTCGGAAAAATACTCCTAGCGAGAAAGACTTTGGTATAGATAATTGTACTGCAATTAATATTGTAGAACGAGACATTATCATCATAAATAAGAGTGACATTGAAGAGTCCACCAAGAACGAACATAATGTAATTATTATAAATAATCCTCAGGAAAAGGAAAACGTGGATTTAGCAGATTTGCTAGGAACAAATTGGCCGACAAATGCTGGAGGAGCTGCTATGATTTTAAATAGAACACAATCAGTTGCAAAATCTTGTGACAATAAATTGGAAACATGTGGATCGACTGTAAATTTACAGAAGACTAAGGAAAAAAGTACGAAAGTAATTATTTCACCTGTAGATGCCAAATCTAATCCTGGTAATAATAACATGAATATTTATTGTCTTAAGTATTAGTATTAGTATGATATACAATTTATGATACACGTTTTTTGTATCCATGAAGAAGGTATTATAATTATATTACAGAATGTGGAAAGCATATATCAAGTTAGCATGCTAGTCTCTGGTCTTTCGTTTGCTGTAGATTGTAAACATGTCGGAGTATGATCGTGGTGTCTGATATATTGGTATGCTATTCCAATGGAATAATTGCAAAAATGTAGGTCTTTTATAAAACGACTTTGTAAACGTAAACGTGTAATCGAGATATACATAATATAACCAATTCGTTGGTTGATAATTAAAAAAATATATTTTATTGGGTTATAGACAGAGTTATGTACTTACAGTGAATTGCATTTACGAACTAATTTATATGTCTTAATCTAGAGCTAATGAAACCTTTGTCCAACGGTCAATCGTCACTGTTGTCGTCGACGCCGCAAGCTTGGTGTTGTTGTATATGAGATAATGCAGAATTGGTGGTCTTCGCAGGGGTTCGCATTTCTTCGGAACCATAGTGGCTATTGGTTCCGCTGATTCCACAGTTATGTTTTTGCGCAACCGAATTGCGCGATGAGCCCGTATGCACCTGAACTGCATACGCAACACCTTTATGTCAGCGTTTCCCATCACATTGAGCTGCCACGTGCGCGAACCCAATTTAGGAAAGCTGAATACCCATTTGTGTTATTTTGATTAGATCGGGGATACTTCTAAGTTTCTATACTCGTTCACGAAGTGAAATTAGTATGTTGGGTTTGTGCAATATCCGTCCGTCTGTCCGTGTGAACCCAATTTTTTTCGCCGCTATTGAAACTAGAGACTTGAAATTTGGAATATATACTCGCGTCAGATAAAGTGTTAAGGGTATCAGGGTGCGCCCACTGGGGGCGTGGCAATTCGATTAAATCTATATCTCCCTTACTTTTAAAGCTAGATGTATAATTATTCAATTATCTGTAAACACTCTTGGACAAAGTAATATGCTGATGATCTACTCTAACGGTCGCATCAAAACTTATTTTGGTACGCCCACTACCTCGTTCACAATGTCCAAAACTCTATATGTGAACATCAATGATGCCAGTGTCCCATTGCAGACGCCACCTATTGTATACGTTGGTACTTATTATTTGGTTTCATTAGAATAGTGTTGGATAACTGTTCAAATTTATCACATGGGAAATTAAGTCATAAGGGAAAAAAGGAGGTCACTGATCACTGTTCGGTAGATGGCGCTTAGTTGCCAGACTTTTTCGTATTCTTAGAATTTGTGCGCGGCTGTTTGCGATTGCGCACTTGTCATATAACTTGAGGTGAGTTTTGTCACAACTTGATCAACTGGTAGTGTGGTGGTGTAATTATGCTATATTATATCTGTAAACACTCTTGGGCAAAGTAATATGACACATGATTATAGGAATACAATTTAACTCTTTTCTTTTTAATCAAACAAATTATTACCTCAGAAATTATTGAATTTCGTCATACCAAAAACAAGCTGCTGATGCAAAGGCTGGTCTTGATTCTTTTAATAATTCAAAATTCCATTTCCAGTTCAAACCAAAATTTCTTAAAATTCTATTCTTCTTGCTTTTTATTTGAATTTTTCGTATATTTATTTTATTTATTTATTATTATATTATAATATATTATTTGCTTATTCCCTTAATATACAACTTTTTTTAAGCTAGTGTATGATATACAGTGTTGTGCATAAGCTTTTCATCTGTGAAGTTTAATTTAGTGTTTTAATGAATATATACATTGTAGTTGTTGATATTTATTAATAAGGAAAAATGGGAGACAAACCTTAATACCTATTTTTTCGTATAATTCTTATTAAATATTTTAACTTGAATTTTGTCACACTCGAAATAAAATGATTGTGGTTAGTTTTGTTTGGTTTTTGACTGCTTACAGACTCTGACTGCTACACTTTTCAAATTCTTAGAATTTGTATGCGGCTGATTCCTGATTGATTTTGCACTTATCGTCTATGTAACTTGAGTTGAGTTTTGTCACAACTTCATCAACTAGCAGTGTGGTGGTGCAGTATAAACATAGTGTTAATCATATGAACCAACCGCAGCGGTCTCTGTGTGCACTTTTCGGCGCTAGAGCTATAGCGGCCGAAGTTAGTAACAGTCACCCTTTGTTATACTCGTTCAGTTTCAAAAAGAATTTTTTGAAATTTTTTAATTTTTTATCGTTTTAATTATGACATTGTTATCTTCTGTTAATTTGTTAATTCTTTCTATTACATCTTTATTTATTCAACTTGTTTGTTATTATTTTCTCGTAAAGGATACGCAGATTATGAATATTTCGGATTTCGTATACCTCACCCCAATTATTTATATTATTATTTTTTTTTATTTTATTATTATTATTATTATTATTATTTTATTAAGTGCTGCTGTGGTGGCGTGTGTATGGATGGAGCTCGCCCGCTCCGACTAGAGCCATCTTACTTGTTATACCCTTACTTGTTATACCCATTGAATATGGGTAAAAATGGTATAATGGTTTTGTGCAATAGTATGAAACAGGCAAAAGGAAGCATCTCCGACCCTATAAAGTACATTTCTATATTCTTGATCAGGATGACGGGCTGAGTCAATTTAATCATGTCCGTCTTTCCGTCCATCCGTCTGTATGAACGCAGCGATCACGGAAACTACAAAATCTAGAGACTATCACTTTTCGACTATAGATTCTTCAA
Organism: Drosophila colorata; assembly: GCA_035041545.1. Lineage (NCBI taxonomy): Eukaryota > Metazoa > Arthropoda > Insecta > Diptera > Drosophilidae > Drosophila > Drosophila colorata. The sequence goes on along the minus strand of JAWNLD010000104.1, from coordinate 14,266 downwards.
GCCATACGCAGAACAAGTTTATCATTTTATATTTATAGATCTTGCTCATTTTCATTATTATCAATAAAAATCGATTTTAAGTATTGATTTTCTTGGCATATCTCGGAGACTATAAAAGCTAGCGTGACGAAATTTGGTTTAATATGTGCTCGTAAATATTAATATTTCGGATTTTGGATACCTCGTTTGAGTGTGTGACATTGTGAATGTGTGTAATGAATGCAAAGAGGCTTAAATGTATGTAACGGCAGCTCGCCGCTGGGTGCAGGGTATCTCCTAGTCGGGCACACTTGACCAGAGCCATCTTACTTGGTCTTAGTATCAGTGTTTATCGGTTTTTTTGAACCGGTTTTTCTTACCATATTTCAGAAAATATAAGAGCTGGAGCCACCAAATTTGGTTTAATATGTTCTCGGGTGTAACGACAGATCGTAGCTGGGTTCAGGGCATCTCCTGGTCAGGCGCTTCCGACTAGAGCAGTTGTACTTGTTCTGTATACAATCATCCATATGTGAAACTATACGGGCTAGAATTTTTTGCACACTGTTTTTTTTTTTTTGTATACCCTGAACCCATTGAAAATGGGTAAAAAGGGTATAATGGTTTTGTGCAAATGTATGTAACAGGCAGAAGGAAGCATCTCCGACCCCATAAAGTATATATATTCTTGATTAGAACGACGAGCCGAGTCGATTTAGCCATGTCTGTCCGTCCGTCTATAAGAGCTACTGCGATCAAATTTTGTATGTATATTTAAGCATACCCAGATCAAAAATGTTTCACTTTGTGGATACGAGTGCGCTAGTCGGATTTGTTGAGCTATGAGATACTTTATAGAAGGACCCAGCTCAGAACTGCATTAACATGCATTCAAACTTCCTTCTATAAAAATATGCACAAAAGCACATATTCAAACACACAGGCTCTGCTCAAGCTGCGCATCATTAGCTTCGACCTTGTTTTTGTTTCTGCTCCACACTATCAACAATTTAAAAGCTGAATTTGATTTGAGGCTGTGCCGCAAAACGTAAACAAACATTCCAATGCTTTCGTATACAACAGCTAATTATGTACTATGTTTACCAAAAGTTGAAATCAAATAAAAATTTGATCAAAATCAGTTAACGCAATTATAAATTATAAATTCTTAATAAAAATTGTGAAAAATACATGGCACGCGCTTTACCATATCAGTCTGTAATTGTGAATGGCGTCTTCTCAAATAAAATGCTTTTGGATATAAAATGTGAATGTCGAGACTTTTCTTCATTCCCTTATACTTTTTCCAAGTTCTATCCTTAAAATATTTGAACGACAGTTCTAAATTTGACATAAATCTAACTTATTAAAAAATAGTAGGGACTTCGGTACTTTACGCAAAAAGCTCCAGCTTCTGTGTTGCTAAAAATAACTTTTTGCTAATAAATTTATTTGATATTCACATCTCTTTAATATCGACAAATATCGATATAAGGACATGGGTTTTAACCTCTACAGCTAAAGCCACCATATTTTGTTGGTATTTTATCGTAATGCATACACGGATCAAAAATATTTCACTTTTTAGATATTTCCCATACTCTCCCCAACATGGAAAAATTTCAAATTCAAAAGGTGCAGCCTGTAATAAACAATAAACAGTAAACAGACAATACAATTGCAAGTTATTCGAGGTATTAGAGCACTCTTACTTGTTTTATATCTAAGTTATGTTATATTTGTTTGATTAACTTTAGCAAGCATTGCTTTAAGGATTAATAACATTTGTCGTGTATTTTGAAGTATATCCCGCCTATTTTCTATTGCAAATAGGGCTTGGATGTGTAGATATATTTTTAAAACTAAAGAACGGTTGAAGATAAGTTTATTTTAATAGTCGGCGATTTATGTGATAAATTATTACGAAATAAAATACGCAGCATCAATGCGAAGAAGAGAACCGGGCCAAAACACTTTGTGGACGTTTAAATTTATAGACTTACATTTTGTATACACTTGAATCTTTATTATTAGAATCTTTGCTCCGCCTTTTTATACCCTGAACCCATTGAAAATGGATAAAAAGGTATAATGGTTTTGTGCAAATGTATGTAACAGGCAGAAGGAATCATCTCCGACCTGAGCTTAGTCGATTTAGCCATGAACGTCTGTCCGTCCGTCCGTATGAACGCAGCGATCTACAAAAACTAGAAACCTAAACTAATCGACTATAGATTCTCCTAATCCATACGCAGTTCACGTTTATCATTTTTTTTTAGATATCTTGCTCCGTTTCATTATTATCGATAAAAGACTTGGTTTTCTTGGCATATCTCGGAGACTATAAGAGCTAGAGCCATCAAGTTTATTATGTGCTCGTAAAGATGACTTTGTGAATGTGTTAATGAATACAAAGAGCTTTATATGTATGTAACGACAGCTCGCCGCTGAGTTCAGGGTATCTCCTAGTCGGGCGTACCCGACTAGAGCCATCTTACTTGTTAATACAACATATGCCTTTGTGCGAAAGTGAAAGGTTTTACCTTAATAAGGCAAAATAATTAGTTTTTATATTGAACATTCATCTTTAGTTATAACTTACAAATATGGTTTTTTAAATTATAGTCCCTTGTATATAAATTTGTTGGACATATATTTGTGTGCATTTAAAAACAAGGTGTTTTCTGGGCAATTCTTCTGACGAACATTCAACTTGTGTCACAGTTATACATATGTACATACACATGGTATAAATAGCTTTGTCGCATTACATACCAAAAACTGTACTTCGTAAATATATTAGTATAATTAAAACGGAGAACGAAGAGGATTGGAACAAGTTTTTCTTGCAAGACTTATCATTTACTACATTGTCAATTAAATTTAATTAAATAATAAACAACAGTATATATTTTTTGGCCCATTACTCAAACATAAACATACACATATTCGTAAAAATGTATAATATTCCGTTAACTGTTTTGGAGTTCAGGGGTTCGAAAAATGAAAGCGGTTTTGAAGGTATACATAAAACATGTTTGAGTATATATAATGTTAATGAGGCTTTGGAATAAAGTATATTTTTTCATACAAAATATGACATTAAAGTTGAAATTATGTGTGTTTTTTCATTTTGCAAACAATTGTTTGACAAACTGTACATATATATGTATAGTTATACATTTTAGAGATATTTATACAGTACATACTGCTTATATGGAGCACCGCTTGTATGAAATTATTGTATAAGTGCATTTCTTGATATGTCCGGTGTATTTTATAGGAAATATAAGCGGTAATAGCACTTTTGCTATTGCATGTCATCGGTATATACTGTATATCCGTTATATTTATACATATTTAATAGGTTAAACTTTTACAATTAAATATTGTAGTTCTTTTCTGCATGCCTCATAAACTTTTTAATATATTAACAAAAATATTTAAAAACATAAGTAAGATGGCTCTAGTCGGGTGCCCCCGACTAGGAGATACCCTGAACCCAGCGGCGAGCTGTCGTTTCATAAATTTAAACCTCTGCATTCATACACACATTCACAAAGTCACACCTACACACTCACACAAACTCACGCAGCAAACTGAGCACTTTACACATCGGCTGCGCTTGGGCCCACTATGAAAAATGATTCTTGAATAACTTCTAAAGCAAGAGTTTTCAAAAAATCAAGTACTACTGACTTGGGCTTTGGTTTGTACACAGATTTTACCGCTCTTATTTCTTCCTGAACATTTCATAACGATCCTATTCTTAGTTAAGAAGTTATTTAAGAATTAACTTTCCATAGTGGTACAGTACAAAATCGGTTCAGAAACACAGAAGTTGTTGAAGAAGGTGTACTAGTATATTGGCAAACCACGTGGTGGCAAACGCCAAGCGCAGACGTTTTCTGCATGCGTGTGCACACATACATACATACATACCTATACGTACTTACATGCATTCTCTCATACGCGTGAGTTTCTAAGTTCAGATTTTTACAGATTCAATCAAAATAATGCTGAAGCTCAGTGGTAGAGATGTTGCCTGGCGCGCTAACAGACGCGAGTTCAAATCCCGCTGTGTCAACGTAGATTAGATTTTTACCTTATGTTTATTTGGGGAAATATTGGTATTTGGCATGCACACCCTTAAAAAGCTTTCGCAGATCAACTGCAACCAACATTTGAAAGATATAGTTTCCTATTTTGTGAAAATTTTGGGAGGACTTTCACAACTATGGCATACTAAAATTGACCTGCAAATATTAAAGGCGAGTGCGCAGCGCGATCTTTAATTTGTATTATTTTTATTTTATTTTACTTAGTGCGGCTGTGGTGTCGTGTGTATGAATGCAGGGGGTTTAATTAAATGAATGTAACGACAGCTCGCTGCTTGGTTCAGGGATCTCCTAGTCGGGCACTCCCGACTAGAGCCATCTTACTTGTTTCGAATGTTATTGTCCTACATCGTCCAAAAATTTCCAATCACATTAAGGTCTGGTGACTGTGCTAGCGGAGTTATCAAGTGAGGGCTGTTATAAATCAACCAGGCCTGAACTATTCGCGCTTTGTGTTTGGGATCGTTATCCTGATAAAATCAAATATTTGACCGCACGGCTAGATTTTTGACACTTTCCAAAAAATTGTTTTTTAAAATCTGAAGGTAATTGTGTTTGTCCATCGTATTCAAAATAAAAGCTAACATTCGCCTACCAGAAGTCGACATGCAGGCCAAAGCAATGACGCTGCTAACGCCATACTTTTCTGTTGCCTTCAAGTTTTCTTTTTTGAGTTCAGTATTTGGTTTCTGCCGTACATAGGACATGCCATGAGATCAAAAACTGTTAAATTTTGACTCATATACGAATATTACTGAGTTTCAAAACTCTAGGGCCTTTAAAACGTCTTCACTTTCTACAAAGTCTGTTCTTTGCACTGATTAACGGTTTTTATGAGCTCCTCGGGCATTAGAATCATGTTCGTGTAGTACCCACTGGAATGTTTCTACGCTATACTGTTTGATAAGGCTAACTTCAACTTTCTTCCGAACATTATACGGATTGTCAGTCTTGTTGAAAATTGAGATCGGGGCCTTCCTGCCTTTATTATGCACCCGATTCTCGTTAACAAAGCGTGTTTATGCCGTAGAGGCATTAATATTGACCATTTCTGGAATATATATATTTTTTTTGAGTGACCGGTTTAAACATGGCTTATATCCAATTCTTGTTTGAACACATTTTAATTATATACGTGACTGGACACTCCAAGTAAGGAAACCCGATGAAAATGCTTGTAAAAAGAAGAGTGGAAGTAGAGTAAAAACATACAAATAAAAATCACAGCCAGATTGCCCAACATTGAAGTAATGCTGCACACAGAAGTGACTGCATAAAATAAGCTGTGGTTCTGCTCATTTAGTGGCAAGGGGGGCTTATGTTTTTAAACTTTGACTTGAATTTTACATTCGCTGAACATGTAACTACAAAACCACATTTAAATATCAGCATTCTACCTATCACTTTTGAAGTTAGAGAGTATTTAAGAAAATAGTATGCACTGCATAAAATAAGCTGTGAGACACTGTATTTACTTGCAGATAAAAAGTGAAAATGCACCGTTATTTATATTATTTATCAACTTCATTTTCAGTCGTAGAACAACCTTAAAAACTAGTGATAAGAGATTGTCTCGATATATTTTGGTAAAATAAGGAGTGTCCGTTAAAACCCTCGTTTTTATACCCTGAACAATTAAAAATGTTTAAAAAGGACATAATAATTTTGTGCTAATGTATGTAGTATGTAGTATATATAGCTGAGTCGATTTAACCATGTCCGTCTGTGCGTCCGTCCGTCTGTCCGTTTGCCTTGTGCCTTGTGAGTACGTGCTAGAGTTTTGGATAATCTTAAATTATTATAAGCTCAAGAGCGCACAATCCTTGTTATCCCAGCGGGCATTGCCACCAGCAAAAAGGTATTTTCAACATCTGGAAACATTCTAAATGATAGACTTATTTGATTAATAAGCTCTAATATCGATAAAACTTTATTTTTAAATAAGAATATAAGAATATAAATATTTAAATAAGAAAAACATATTATGGGTCTTGCTGGGCCGGGCCCGGGCCCGGGCTTCAGAAAAAAGTATCGTGTGTGCTCGTGCTTTTTACATTGTCCGTCTGTCCGCATGAACGAAACTTTTTTCTGCGCTATTGTAGCTAGAGGCTTGAAACTTTGGATTTATACTTGTACTTATCTGCCTCAGACAAAGTGTTAAGATTGTTGTGCCTCGCCCACTGTGGGTGAAAAAAACGGAAACGGAAGCCTATATCTTCCACAGTTTTAGAGTTAGAGACCCCAAAAAATTTAAAAAATTATTTCAAGAACCCTCCATTCCACCACTTGTGTACTTATCTCAGTTCCAATTCTTCTTCTTCCAATTCTTAACTCACCCCTATCGTTGATGTCCGAACTGCCTCATATTGTGTGGTGTGCATTGGTGTCCGTTTCGACAATAAGGGGCTGCCTCTACAGACTTGTCTCTTTTACAAGTTTCTTTAGTTCGTCGGGGGATGCTTCTATATCGTGCGCCATGTAGCAGCATGCAATGAGCGTGGGCTTGACCTTGTTATTCTAGCGCCACGACAGTGAACTCATCTGAGCTGTTATTATACATTAAAAAAGCTTGGATGTCTTTCATGACAAGGTTGGCTGTCGTAGTCCTACTTACTGTCATCAAGTCGTAATTGGGTGACTTTGATCCGGAGCCTTATTGCCCGCTGCTAACTAATATTCCAGAACTTGAGCCACATCGACAGGCCCTTGCTTCAGCGCTAGAAGGAGCTCCACAGACGCTAGCTTGCTGTTATGTTAGTTCAGCTGGAAGATCTTCAGCTGCATGGATGATTCATTCCTCCAGCCCAGATAGCTCGATCACCAGCGTCGTGTCACCATCCTCGTCCGTTACAACTAGCTCGTCAATATTCAGACCGTGAGCTGCCGCTAATATGGCCTCACCGACCTTGGCGGTTTTTGAGGCGTAGGTATACACTATCTGCGGCACAGAATGTCCCCGGCCTCCTTGGCCACACGATCAAACACCGAAGTCGTTGAGCTCTGCTGCTGACACGAGTAACGAAATCAGTCGCCTGGATGCCTTCAGCAAAGCTGGTCGGTGCCGGTGCATGCTAGAAAGAATCGCTCGTCTCAGCCAATAGCGAGCGAGCTTTGTATGTATGAACATATGCGTAGCCACAGTAGGGTAGGGGGGACGGCTGTTGCCCCCCCTAGAACCCAGACTTTAAGTATGTAAATATACTTATTTTTTGTCTTCATATATTATTTTAATTTATGTACATACATACGCACAATAAAAAAATTTTTTTTACCTACATCTTGTCCTTCTTAGCCAAGATACTTGCATGCATAATTCATACATGGGAGTTATGCATGCATAAGTATACCACAATATGTATGTATGTGTTAGTATGCACAGCATTGCCTTTGGCTGCCGAAAAACTAATTTTGTTAGTTTTCTTGCGCCGACCGCGAATTTTCCTAAATTTATATTTACATATTTTTGTTAATGAAGTTGGGTCGATAGAAAATCGTCATCTGCTAAAACCAATGTAATATTTAAATATTTATTTCAAAATATAGCAATCCATTTAAGTGGTTAAGATTTTACCCACAATACCTCTGTACAGAGAAAATATGTATTTAAATATAAATTAGGGAATTTCGCGGTCGGCGCAAAAAATCCAACAAAACTATTTTTCCGCGAGCCAAAGCCAGAAACGCATTTGCCGAGCCGAGCGCAGTCTATGTTAAGCATTTTACGCTCTCTATTTGTGAGAGCCCCGGGCACCGATAGCGTTTTGGTTCTCAATTTTGCGAAAATCAAGCTGCCTTTCGTTGTTCGGCGTTACTCGTCTTAGTATTTATAGTGTCTTTGGTTGAATCGAATGAGGTGGGTGCGGCATCTGGCTTCTCCATCAGTTTGAACATAGCTTCCAGCAGCTTCTCCTTCACTGCCACCGTTCAGGTCGCTTCTGTCAATGAGTGCCACGACTAAGTGTCGTTTGACAAATTCCCTGCTCGACTTCTTGGCACGCAGAGAAGATTCACCCTCCCCGTGCCCGCCGGTGGTAGCAGTCACGCTTCCCACCGACTATTCCTTTAAGATAACTCTAAATGCTGAAGTTGCGACAGGCTTTGGAAACGAAATGTAATGATATGCTGCCATTTTAACGCAAAAGATTGGAAACCAGTTTAAAACCACTAACGTAACTAATTAGACGAATGGTTGTAAAGCGATATATTAGGAAACCAAACGATCACTACAAATAACACATATATTTTATTTTCTTAATCAATTCAATTATAGAAATAGTGATTTATTTGACGTAATCTTTATTGAGCTTCTTTTTTTTTAATGTCATTTTAGATATCAACAATCCAAGTTACCAGCTTTTAAATGAATTGCCTGGGACTAAGCTAACAATTGGATCTCTCGTTGAAGTCTCTGATTCTGGAATTTGCGCTGATTTGTATGGCGTTATTCGTTGGATCGGCATACCTCCTAATTCGCAAAACATATTGGTTGGAATTGAAGTTGAAGATGATCCAAACTTAAAAGACCTAATCAAATCCGACGGAACTTATAATGGTGTTCGGTAAGTTATTAGTATAGTTTAATACATTAGAATTTTGATTATTACAAATTTTCAGAAACAAATGTTGCACAAACCCAATATACTATTTTCTTGACTTCATAAACGTGTTTAAAAAATTTAAAAATAAATTTTGTCGTTCAGTTTATTTCAGTGTCGCGAAGGTGGAGCTATTTTCGTGGCGCATCATAAATGTACAAATGACCGTAGATTTGCCGATATAGATGGCAGCTATTCAATCAACACGGTATCAACTGACATCAACGCAATTAAATTCGGCCACGTTGATTGTCCTTCAGTGTTAGGTGCTGTCGCACCATTAGGCAAGTATATAAAATTATTCTCCAATTGTATGAATTAAAAACGTTCCAGTTGGGCGTACCAGACTGCGCAATACTCGTTCACGGTTTTTATTATACTTGTTATTTTGCAAAAAGTGTTCTTGTGGGCGAGACAAAAAAATCTTAACACTTTGTCTGACGCAGATAACTACAAGTATATATTCCAAGTTTCAAGGCACCAAATTTGGTGAGCTCCCCTAAATTTCGATGCGAATAATTTCTGCTCCGCCTAAAAATCGACGTTTTTCCAAAGTAACAATAATAATTCAGACCATTTTCGTCAGTTGTAAGCTGTTATATATTGTTTTTCAATATCTCTTCCAATTATATTAAATTATATTAAATATTAAAGAAATATTGGTATTGATGTATTGGAGATTATAAGAGTTAGAACCAAACCAAATAGAATGTCAACACGCACATATCGAGAATGATTTGTTTTCAAAATACCTCCCTCACTCGTAGCCAAATTGGGAAAAACACAATCTAAGAAGTTCAGCCGTGAGTTTCAGTTTATACACACATTTAACGTTTTAAATTCCTGAATCCATGAGTATATTCGACCCTATAAAGTACAAAAACGGCATGTTTTTTTTAAAAAATTAAAATTTTTCTTTGATATAAAAATGTATAATTTTTATTATAATATGTAAAGTGCAGAAGTGTCAAGGAGCTAACACTACCCTGTTAGGTAACATTTTGGATAACTGCAACCTATCGATACGTCGTCAGAGTCGATAGAGAAGAAGGAAGTCGAAAGTGGTCACAACTAACTTTGTATTATGAACCACATTATCTTATTAAACTTAACTATAATAAATATCTTACATCCGTGTCAAATACAGAGTTAAAAAGCGTCTTACAGTTGCGACCTTGTCCGTATCGAAAAAGAGTTAGAATGATCGAATAAAGTTGACTGGTGCAAGAGCAGAATTCCGAAAATGTTGCTAAAGTTGTTATATGCTGCTATATAGTTGTAAAGTTGTTAAAAGTAGCTATAAATATTAAGTTGAACAATTTGAATTCTGTGAGCATAGCCAGAGACGCACAGTTTGATACAAGTCGATCGTTGTGTAATTTGTGTAATTTTGTCGAACAGTTGTGAAATAGAAAGTCGCCTCAGTGTCGCCGTCATTTTGTGCAAAACCGTTACTTGGGTAGTATAGACTCGTATAGAAAAAGACGCGCAAGATGAAGAAAACACCGATAAAGAAGCAGAACAAAAGTATAAACTACAAAACTAAGAGAAACAGGAGTAAAGGACTGGAAACATCGCGTGCCAGTGTGAACGAAATGACAGATATAAATGAGAGCAATCAGGGAAACAGTATTAACGCGAAAATTGAGCAAATGCTACAACTGTTAAGTCTTAAAATAATTTCTGAGGAGCAACGTGAAAACCAAATGAAAATCGGTCCGGAAAATTTTGGAAAAATAATAAGCGAGTGTGATGGCAAGTCTGTACCAATAGAAAAGTGGTTTGAAATTTTTGAGAAGAATGCGGACGCGTATGAACACAGATAAACAAAAATATGTACATGCTAGGGGAAAGATGACCGCTGCAGCTAAGCTTTTCCTGGAAGCTGAAATAGTGTCTGACTATGATGAGCTGAAACGCATATTGTTCGAAGTATTTTAATGGAGCTATAACAATGCAGACATTTATCAGCAGCTGCAAGATAGAAAGAAGAAGAGCAACGAGACGCTACACAAGTATTTGCTACATATGAAAATTGCAGCAGTAGGTTATGTTGAAGACGCAGCTGTCATAAGTCATGTTGTGAACGGTCCTGACATAAAAAACGAATACAAATGTGCTATGTATCGCTGTAAGTCCTTCAGAGCCTTGAAAGAACGTTTAAGCATATCTGAAAAGAAGTACGGTAAAGATCAGATGAGATCAAGTGTTAAGCAACAAAGCATGCAAAGCGGTAATATAATAGCGGTAATAAAGAATATTGCTTGAACTGTGGATCTGGCGAGCACAAACGAAAAGATTGCATAGTCGAAATTAAATGTTTTAAATGTAATCAAAGCGGTCATATCTCTCGTAACTGTCCCGAAAAAGCTGATAAAGTAATTGAAGTTGATAAAGTTCGCGTCGTTGCTGATCGCAGTCGCATGAAAGAAGTTCAAATAAATGGGTCTAAAGTTGATTGTCTCATAGATACAGGATCGGATGTGACCATAATTAAAGAGAGTGTCGTGCAGAACATGAAAAACGTTTAGCTTTTTAAAAGCACATCCACGTTGCGCGGTCTGGGCCATACAACAACAAAGCCTATTGGATGCTTTAACGCAGAGGTTATGGTGGACAAGTTGCAGACGGACCAGAAGTTTTTAGTCGTACCCAATAATCAGATCGATTACGATGCTCTGTTGGGGAATGATTTCATCAAAAAGTTTCGTTTGATCGCCGACAAGCAAGGGTACACGTTTTTGAAGCTAGATGCAGACCCGATGCCGAAAGATGAACATACTCTTATTTATAATGTCACCGAAGAGTCTTCTTTTATAGCTCCGCCGCAATATCGCAAAGATGTCGAGCAGATGATAGAGAGCAGCTACTAGACGCCCACAGAAGCTGCAAAACTGGGCCCAATTCAAGTGAAGATAGTTCCCGACGTAGTGATTAAGCCGTTTCATCATTCACCGAGTCGTCTAGCAGCTGACGAATCCAGCGCAGTGAAGAAACAGGCCGAGGAATGGGTCGAGCAAGGAATGTGATAGATTGCTTTCCTGTACCGATGATGGAAGAGATCTTGGCGAAGCTGCAGCAGTCCAAGTGGTTCACCATAACGAACCTAGAAAATGGGTTCTTTCATGTACCCATAGAGGAGCAGAGCAAACCGTATACAGCGTTGGTCACAAAAGAGGGGCTGTTCGAGTTTAACAAGGCGCCTTTTGGCTTTAAAAACTCGCCAGCTGCGTTCATTCGGTTCGTAAATTATATTTTTCAAGAACTAATCAATTCTGATGTTATGCAGCTTTATATGGACGACATAATTGTTTACGCCGAGTCAACCAATATATGCATGTAGAAAACAAAGTTGGTTCTAGAGACAGCCTAAAGGTAAAATGGAAGAAGTGTAGCTTCATGCAGCCACGCATAAGCTTCTTGGCCATATAATCGAAGACGGTCGAATCTGGCCCGGCAAAGAAAAGACAGCAGCAGTCAGCCGTTTTGCAACGCCTAAAGACATTAAAGCAGTTCAAGCTTTTCTGGGACTCACAAGTTTCTCCAGAAAATTCATTCCTGAGTACGCACATTTGCACGGTTGCACGGTCGCTCACGAATCTACTTAGAAAAAAAGTGGTGTTCAACATTGGCGAAGCAGAGCACCACGCGCTACGAAGATTAAAGCAGCTACTGGCAATGGAGCCGGTATTAAATATTTATTCACGGGAAGCGCCAACTGAACTCCACACGGATGCATCCAAGGAAGGCTTTAGAGCTGTGTTACTGCAGAAGTTTAATGACAGTTTTTATCCGGTTTATTATTGGAGCAGAAAAACAACAGAAGCTGAGTCTAAGCGTCACAGTTATTACTTAGAAGTTAAGGCTGCATACCTCGCTCTGAAGAAGTTTCGCCACTATCTGTTGGGGATCCAATTTGATCTTGTTACTGATTGTGTGTCGTTTAAGCAGACAACAACTAAAGCAGACATACCGAGAGAAGTTTCCCAGTGGATTTTGTATATGGAGGACTTCACATTCAAAGCAGTATATCGACCAGGCGAGAGAATGAGACACGTGGACTGTCTCAGCCGTTTTCCACAGGCGTGCATGTTCGTGACGACCGAACTAATAGCTCGTATAAAAAAGGCACAACAAGAAGACGATTTCATCAAAGCCGTTGTAGAGATCCTGAAGCAACGCCAATACCAAGACTACAAGCTTAAAGGTGGTCTACTGTTTAAAGTCGTTAGTGGCAATGAGTTGCTTGCTGTTCCGAAGCGGTTGAAACGAGAGGTTATCCAAGGAACACACGAAGTTGGTAATTTCTCAACAGTCAAGACGATGCACGTAATACAGCAGCAATACTGGATTCCTCAGCTTGAGGGAAAGGTACCAAAGTTGATTGCTAACTGTATCAGTTGTATTCTTTTCAGTAAAAAGTTTGACAAACAAGAGGGCTATCTGCACTGCATAGACAAAGAAGATACGCCACTGCACATGGTTGCACGTTGATCACTTGGGGCCAATGGACGGAACAGCCAAGCAATACAAATACATTTTGGCAGTTGTGGATGCGTTTCCCAAATTTGGCTATGAAGAGGTTATCAAGAGGCTCAGCGACTGGTGAACGGTGTTTGGTTTCCCCAAACGCATTATTAGCGACAAAAGATCAGCGTTTACATCCAGCGCTTTCAGCGAGTTTCTCCACGACAACAAAGTAGAACATGTCTGAACAACGACAGGTGTGGCGAGAGGCAACGGTCAGATTGAGCGAGTAAACCGTTCAATTTTGGGTATCATCGCGAAGCTGTCAATGCATGAGTCAACGAAGTGGTAAAAGTATGTGCCCCAGGTCCAGAAGGCGATTAATTCGTACGTGCATGCAATCATCCCCATTCGAGGTCATGTTTGGTACTAAGATGCATAGCCAAGCTGAGGATCGACTGTTGGAGGTACTCAACTAGGAGTTGGTTGCGCAATTCAGCGACGAGTGCCAGAAGCTGCGTAACCAAGTCAAAGACAACATCATACAAGCGCAACAGGGCTACAAGCGCAATTATAACAGAAAACGACGAGCTGAGCACGGCAACAGTTTGGGAGATCTGGTTGCGATCAAGAGAACGCAGTTCGTTGCATGACGCAAGTTGGCCAGCGAGTATTTAGGCACATACGAAGTTACCAAAATCAGACGAAACGGCCGCTATGACGTCAGAAAGGTCGCAAATGTCGAGGGACAAAATATCACAGCAGCTAGCAGTGATAACATGAAATTATGGCGCTTTATGTCAGAGAACGACAAGATATTATCAGCTGGGACAGATGAGGAGGATCAAGAGGGCCGAATGTAAAGTGCAGAAGTGTCAAGGAGCTAACACTACTCTGTTATTTAACATTTTGTATCCAAAATGCAGCCTATCGATAAGTCGTCAAAGTCGATAGAGAAGAAGGAAGTCGAAAGTGGTACAGATAAGTCGTCGATTGTTGTCGGTAGGAGCAGAAAGTGGATTAAAAACGTTGTCAGATCGGACACAACTAACTTTGTATTATGAACCACATTATCTAATTAAACTTAACTATTATAAATATCTTACA
>JAWNLD010000103.1:0-87259 GCA_035041545.1 Drosophila colorata | reverse complement strand
TCCAATTTCTCCCTTTCTGAACTGAAATAATATTGATATATCTGTGTTGAATATATATTTTTATATATATATATATACCTTCAGAATATATTCATTATATATATATATATATATATATATATATACCCAACACCATGCAGAATAAGCGAGACTAGATCTCAATGCTAAGCATAGCACTATTTCGCTCATGAGGTTCTCAGTTTGGCTCGCGCTTTCAGCGATCTCACTCGCTCTGGTCGTAAATTGAGTGCAAGTGATAAGTGGGGTTCCACGAGCACGGAAATCACATGCAAATACTGTTTAATTCATAGGTTAACAGGATGGGCCAATTTTTTTAATTTTTTATTATAATTTGTGACATAACAGAGATCTTAGTAGCACAGCGACCAAATTGCGGTCTTTTGTACCAAGGGGCTCCATATGGCGACAAGAGACGCTCCGCCTTCCTTATGAAGGAGAGCAGATCCCTTGTCGAGGAATTTCTTATCTGTGATGGAGAAACAAATTCACTGCATAGATACTTCCTCCTACTCCAAATAATATCTGAAAAGATATTTATGGTGGCTCCTCTTATCTCCTTGTCAGGGATATGTCTGGTTCAGGACTCAATGGCGTGCATCTCAGATTGAAAAACACTGGCCACATACCCATTGCAATCCCCGCACCAAACCCTTAATTAGTTTTTGAATCGTCTTTAAACCTGCGATCATTACAATGGTTGCCATCATCCCATTCCCTACGGTCAAGTTCCGTGGTCTTAAGATCCGTTCTGTCGCAGATCCCTAAGCCCGAAATAGTGTTTCCTAGACTAGCACGACCTATGTCTTGTGCTAGCAGAGTGAGTGAGTTTAATCCTCAGAAGGCTCAAATAAGCTACCTTCTTTATGCGCGAATGCAGTGGATTCAGTCCTAAGACTGTCTGCAGTGCTGCAGTAGGATATGTACGCATGACACCTGTGAGGGATAGGCATACGAGCCGCTGAAGTTTGCTGCATTTGTGTAAGTGACAACAGGCATAACCATAATACTATAAAGCCATCTGATGGCTTTGGAGTCTAAACCCCACATACAGTAATACAGCCATCTGATGGCTTTGGAGTCTAAGCCCCACGTTTTACCGAGGAGCTCGACCGGTGACCCAACAATGTAGAGTTGTTCGACATCGATGTTGTACCGGTTCGTGAAGGGAACAATAATCGCCTTCTGTGGGTTGATATTGAGACCCACATCTGTGGACCATCTTAGGACCGTGTCGAGTTCCGCTTGAATTAATTCGGTGATGGTTAAGCCGAACTTTTCGGAGACCCTATATCTATGGTATCGATGCCTAGCTCCGATAGTTTCACCAGTATCACTAGGGACTAAAGAAGGGGAGACAGGACCCCGACATCCTTTGGACACCCTTTGACCGCTCGGATGCGGACAGTGGTGGCGTCCAGTAAAGATCTAATGTCCCTGTGCATAAGCATTATCTCTATCCAGGTAATAGAAAAGGAGTCAGCCCCCCTAGATGCTAGATGATTGTGTATGGTACACGGAATTGGTATCTTGCAATCTGCACCGGATATGCAAGTCCAACAGGCGTTCTGTGGTCTTAAGAAGAAAGGCTAATTGGTCTATACGACTTAGGTTGATCCAAGGGACGGTTCCCCTGCTTGGGAATACCCCCAAGTTAAGCTCGCCCTAAGTAAACCAATTAGTGGACTAAGTATATCTTCTAGGCTGTGGTGCAGCAGGGCCGGGAAAATCTGGTTGCCCACCGGGGCTTTGAAGGGAGCGAATGATTTAATGGGCTACCTGACCTTGTCAGCGTCGAAGATAATACCCGACAGATTGTAACCACGTCTAGCTGGGGGCTCAGTATCCCCATCATTACAGGGATTTTCCGGGTTTATAACAGAACCAGGAAATGCACCTGAAGCAGTAGCTCTAACGTTTCCCGTCGATCCTGTGTGTAAGAACTATTCTATTTTTTTTAGGAGCCACACACCATTATATAACCCTCTGGCCATTACCTATTGAAATCTCGCTGCTTCTGGAAGTAATTCCACACTTTCATCGTAGGTCCTTATTATACTCAGGGAGCGCGCATCTGTATGTGTTCCACGAGACTCTATTTGACTTGGCGCTGTTGAAGCTGTTGAGCCGTCTGACCTTCTTCATTTGATTTGCCAGGCCTTCGCTCCACCAGAGAACCTCACGTTTCGCCTGATGGGGTCTTAGGGCCGCACTATCATGGCAGGAGGTATAAAAGCACATCTTGCAGTTGTCTTGACGCTTCTATATATTTTTTGTGTAGTCAATTATATGTATCAAATAGAGGGTGCAAACCGACTTTTATAAACGCTATCAGGCAATAGGACTAGACCTCACTCTGGTTAGCAGTTCTTTGTCCGATTTCATTTAAACTTGGCGGGTTACCGATGAGGCCATTCTTTCAGATCACCAGCACATCAATTTTGATCTCCCAGGCCAAGTGGAACTCCTTTCCAATTCTTTGAACCCAAAGAAAACAAATTGGGACCTGTACAAAGCCTTAGGGGCTTTGAAAGTTGATCAACTTCCTGCCAGCTTTAACTCCACGAAAGATATAGAAGCGTCAAGACAACTGCAAGATGTGCTTTTATACCTCCTGCCATGATAGTGCGGCCCTAAGACCCCATCAGGCGAAACGTGAGGTTCTCTGGTGGAGCTAAGGCCTGGCAAATCAAATGAAGAAGGTCAGACGGCTCAACAGCTTCAACAGCGCCAAGTCAAATAGAGTCTCGTGGAACACATACAGATGCGCGCTCCCTGAGTATAATAAGGACCTACGATGAAAGTGTGGAATTACTTCCAGAAGCAGCGAGATTTCAATAGGTAATGGCCAGAGGGTTATATAATGGTGTGTGGCTCCTAAAAAAAATAGAATAGTTCTTACACACAGGATCGACGGGAAACGTTAGAGCTACTGCTTCAGGTGCATTTCCCTGGTTCTGTTATAAACCCGGAAAATCCCTGTAATGATGGGGATACTGAACCACCAACTAGACGTGGTTAAAATCTGTCGGGTATCATCTTCGACGCTGACAAGGTCAGGTAGCCCATTAAATCATTCGCTCCCTTCAAAGCCCCGGTGGGCAACCAGATTTTCCCGGCCCTGCTGCACCACAGCCTAGAAGATATACTTAGTCCACTAATTGGTTTACTTAGGGCGAGCTTAACTTGGGGGTATTCCCAAGCAGGGGAACCGTCCCTTGGATCAACCTAAGTCGTATAGACCAATTAGCCATACATCCTTTCTTCTTAAGACCACAGAACGCCTGTTGGACTTGCATATCCGGTGCAGATTGCAAGATACCAATTCCGTGTACCATACACAATCATCTAGCATCTAGGGGGGCTGATTCCTTTTCTATTACCTGGATAGAGATAATGCTTATGCACAGGGACATTAGATCTTCACTGGACGCCACCACTGTCCGCATCCGACCGGTCAAAGGGTGTCCAAAGGATGTCGGGGTCCTGTCTCCCCTTCTTTAGTCCCTAGTGATACTGGTGAAACTATCGGAGCTAGGCATCGATACCATAGATATAGGGTCTCCGAAAAGTTCGGCTTAACCATCACCGAATTAATTCAAGCGGAACTCGACACGGTCCTAAGATGGTCCACAGATGTGGGTCTCAATAGCAACCCACAGAAGGCGATTATTGTTCCCTTCACGAACCGGTACAACATCGATGTCGAACAACTCTACATTGTTGGGTCACCGGTCGAGCTCCTCGGTAAAACGTGGGGCTTAGACTCCAAAGCCATCAGATGGCTGTATTACTGTATGTGGGGTTTAGACTCCAAAGCCATCAGATGGCTGTATAGTATTATGGTTATGCCTGTTGTCACTTACACAAATGCAGCAAACTTCAGCGGCTCGTATGCCTATCCCTCACAGGTGTCATGCGTACATCTCCTACTGCAGCACTGGAGACAGTCTTAGGACTGAATCCACTGCATTCGCGCATAAAGAAGGTAGCTTCTTTGAGCCTTCTGAGGATTAAACTGACTCACTCTGCTAGCACAAGACATAGGTCGTGCTAGTCTAGGAAACACTATTACGGGCTTAGGGATCTGCGACAGAACGGATCTTAAGACCACGGAACTTGACCGTAGGGAATGGGATGATGGCAACCATTGTAATGATCGCAGGTTTAAAGACGATTCAAAAACTAATTAAGGGTTTGGTGCGGGGATTGCAATGGGTATGTGGCCAGTGTTTTTCAATCTGAGATGCACGCCATTGAGTCCTGCACCAGACATATCCCTGACAAGGAGATAAGAGGAGCCACCATAAATATCTTTTCAGATATTATTTGGAGTAGGAGGAAGTATCTATGCAGTGAATTTGTTTTTCCATCACAGATAAGAAATTCCTCGACAAGGGATCTGTCTCTCCGTCATAAGGAAGGCGGAGCGTCTCTTGTCGCGTTATGTCACAAATTATAATAAAAAATTGAAAAAATTGGCCCATCCTGTTAACCTATGAATTAAACAGTATTTGCATGTGATTTCCGTGCTCGTGGAACCCCACTTATCACTTGCACTCAATTTTGACGACCAAAACGAGTGAGATCGCTGAAAGCGCGAGCCAAACTGAGAACCTCATGAGCGAAATAGTGCTATGCTTAGCATTGAGATCTAGTCTCGCTTATTCTGCATGGTGTTGGGCATATATATATATATATATATATATATATAATGAATATATTCTGAAGGTATATATATATATATATATAAATATATATTCAACACAGATATATCAATATTATTGCAGTTCAGAAAGGGAGAAATTGGAGTTGCCGGTTACATCAGAGAAATGTTCTTGCAGATTTGAATTCAACCTGAGGATCAGAATGCCCAAGGATTCCTTTGGCGTATAGGAGATGCTTCTCAACATATTCAACATTTTGCCATGACAAAATTTTCGGCATTGTGTTCACCATATTGTGCAGAATACATCAAGAATCGCAATACAGAAAGCTTCATAGGAGAAATGCCAGAAGACGTGGGCGCAATTCTGAAACACCATTACGTAGATGATTTAGTCATAAGTTTTGACGACGATGAACACGCCATTACAGTGTGCGAAGAAATTGTTAAAATACATACTTTTTGAAATCTGGTATTATTTTCTTATTGTTTTTTCAGAGGTGACCTTACATTTTTGATCATTCTTCGAGAATGTCACATCCGATTTTAAAAATCTACATGCTTCCGGAAATCTAATGATAATATCTATTAATCACGCATACCTCTTTTAAATTTAAATCATTGGTTTTTAACTATATTTTTTTTAATTAGAAAAAATGAAATTTTTTCTGCAGTATTTTTAACGATTTTTTTTACTTTAAAATTCAATGAAAAGTCGACAATAAAAATAATATTTTGTTTCGGTATTTACATAGTTTCATTAATTATTATTTTATTATTAATCGATGGAGTGACGGCGATATAGCAACATTTTAAAGCTAGGAACGTTTTGTCGATAAAAATGATTTCTTTGCCAAAATTCTACGAAATTCTAACTTTAAGATCCCAGGAATATCTGTTTGATTTTATAATCACATAAATATATTAATGGATCATCAATTAAAATATCGGTCATTAAAATTAATGTATAAACGACCAATACATATGGTACTCATAGTAGATACAATATCAGTGGTTTTGACAGAGATCTGGCCAAATCAATCTATAAATAAATGGTCATAAAACAATCAGAAACGATATATATCGATAATTGCCATATTTTCTAATTGATTCTTAAGGTATTACGTGTTATTTAAGCTTTTGGTTCGGTAAAAAAAAAAAGTCGGTATTTAAAAATACGTAAAGTGTGCATTGACTTGTCGGAATGAGTTCCAGGCTGCTTTTTCATCTGATGTCAAAATAGAGTAAAATTCCTCACTCCCCAATTGCTTTCGAATCTGTGTCTATTCTGCGTATTTGACCATCCTTTGCAACATATAATTTAACAACTCGTCCTCGCTTCTACCTAGCTTGTGGAGAAGATTCATCCATAATGATTACTATATCATCCAGTTTTACGGAATCCGTTTTATCATGTCACTTGCTACAACACATATGTATTCAGTTATCCATCGCTTCCATAAACGATCCTTTAATGATTGTGCACTGCGTCATTGTTTCTTAAGACATATTATAATTTTAAGTCGATATGGTGTTTGGGTTGAGTTGGCGCATCCTAATAAGAAATGGTTGGGTGTTAGGGGTTCATCATCAAGTTGCAATTCTGTGAGTGGGCGTGAATTAAAAATATTGTCTGCTTCTATCAATGCTTCAGAAATTTCTATAGAAGTTACACTAAAAACTTTTAAGAAAGTTCGGCAGATGGTATAAACCTCCATTGATTTGGGTGAGTTGTTGACAAAATTTCTGAAACTCGTTGTGCAACATATGGCTTAATCTTGCGTTCAGTCGAAATCCACTGTAAAGTTGTTTTTGAATCACTTCAAAATACAAATTTTTGTAGTTTTACAAGTTGGTGTTTCTCAATTTTTTCAAGCGTACTCCCAACGTTGCGTCCTGCAGTTCTAAACGAAGGATCGATAAAAACTTGGTTGTACAACAAGTGTTTTTCCAATAACAAAGATAACATTATTTCCACAGTTGTAGGTTAGACAGCGGCAAATGCTTCTTGACTAGCATTTACAAACATATGATATTCCATAAACAATAAGAAAATAATACCAGATTTCATAAAGTATGTATTTTAACAATTTCTTCGCACACTGTAATGGCGTGTTCATCGTCGTCAAAACTTATGACTAAATCATCTACGTAATGGTGTTTCAGAATTGCGCCCACGTCTTCTGGCATTTCTCCTATGAAGCTTGATGTATTCTGCACAATATGGTGAACACAATGCCGAAAATTTTGTCATGGCAAAATGTTGAATATGTTGAGAAGCATCTCCTATACGCCAAAGGAATCGTTGGGCATTCTGATCCTCAGGTTGAATTCAAATCTGCAAGAACATTTCTCTGATGTAACCGGCAACTCCAATTTCTCCCTTTCTGAACTAAAATAATATTGATCAACTTATGATTAGTTTGTTCAGGACCCATTAATAATAACGAATTTAGGGAAACTCCGTGTTCTGTTTCTGCGGGGTCAAAATTTAGTTTTTGAGCATAGCCCTTATTTAAATACTTATTTATTATACCCTGAACCCATTGAAAATGGGTAATAAGGGTAAATTGGTTTTGTGCAAATGTATGTAACATGCAGAAGGAGGCATCTCCGATATCTCCCATAAAGAAAATATATTCTTGATCAGCATCACTAGCCTAGTCGATTAAGCCCTGTTCGTCTGTCCGTCCATCCGTCTATCCGTCTGTCTGCATAAACGCGTCGATTTTAGAGACTACAAGGGCTAGAGAGCTGAGCTTGGACTCTTCAGATTCGTATATACCATATGCAGATCAAGTTTATTTCAAATGATCGATACCTTGACCCGCTTTCTTATAATCAGTGTTAATCGGTTTTGTACCCGGTTTTTTGGGCATATACTTAGTCCACTAATTGGTTTACTTAGGGCGAGCTTAACTTGGGGGTATTCCCAAGCAGGGGAACCGTCCCTTGGATCAACCTAAGTCGTATAGACCAATTAGCCATACATCATTTCTTCTTAAGACCACAGAACGCCTGTTGGACTTGCATATCCGGTGCAGATTGCAAGATACCAATTCCGTGTACCATACACAATCATCTAGCATCTAGGGGGGCTGATTCCTTTTCTATTACCTGGATAGAGATAATGCTTATGCACAGGGACATTAGATCTTCACTGGACGCCACCACTGTCCGCATCCGAGCGGTCAAAGGGTGTCCAAAGGATGTCGGGGTCCTGTCTCCCCTTCTTTAGTCCCTAGTGATACTGGTGAAACTATCGGAGCTAGGCATCGATACCATAGATATAGGGTCTCCGAAAAGTTCGGCTTAACCATCACCGAATTAATTCAAGCGGAACTCGACACGGTCCTAAGATGGTCCACAGATGTGGGTCTCAATATCAACCCACAGAAGGCGATTATTGTTCCCTTCACGAACCGGTACAACATCGATGTCGAACAACTCTACATTGTTGGGTCACCGGTCGAGCTCCTCGGTAAAACGTGGGGCTTAGACTCCAAAGCCATCAGATGGCTGTATTACTGTATGTGGGGTTTAGACTCCAAAGCCATCAGATGGCTTTATAGTATTATGGTTATGCCTGTTGTCACTTACACAAATGCAGCAAACTTCAGCGGCTCGTATGCCTATCCCTCACAGGTGTCATGCGTACATATCCTACTGCAGCACTGCAGACAGTCTTAGGACTGAATCCACTGCATTTGCGCATAAAGAAGGTAGCTTATTTGAGCCTTCTGAGGATTAAACTCACTCACTCTGCTAGCACAAGACATAGGTCGTGCTAGTCTAGGAAACACTATTTCGGGCTTAGGGATCTGCGACAGAACGGATCTTAAGACCACGGAACTTGACCGTAGGGAATGGGATGATGGCAACCATTGTAATGATCGCAGGTTTAAAGACGATTCAAAAACTAATTAAGGGTTTGGTGCGGGGATTGCAATGGGTATGTGGCCAGTGTTTTTCAATCTGAGATGCACGCCATTGAGTCCTGCACCAGACATATCCCTGACAAGGAGATAAGAGGAGCCACCATAAATATCTTTTCAGATATTATTTGGAGTAGGAGGAAGTATCTATGCAGTGAATTTGTTTCTCCATCACAGATAAGAAATTCCTCGACAAGGGATCTGCTCTCCTTCATAAGGAAGGCGGAGCGTCTCTTGTCGCGTTATGTCACAAATTATAATAAAAAATTTAAAAATTGGCCCATCCTGTTAACCTATGAATTAAACAGTATTTGCATGTAATTTCCGTGCTCGTGGAACCCCACTTATCACTTGCACTCAATTTTGACGACCAGAGCGAGTGAGATCGCTGAAAGCGCGAGCCAAACTGAGAACCTCATGAGCGAAATAGTGCTATGCTGCTTAGCATTGAGATCTAGTCTCGCTTATTCTGCATGGTGTTGGGCATATATATATATATATATATATATATATATATAATGAATATATTCTGAAGGTATATATAAGTTAACATAAGTTAACGCGACTCGGTTTGACTCCAGCACAGACGCTGACTCAGCTCTGGGCCGGATGTCTTCACATAGCAGGCAATGCACGAGGCGCAAGCTAAGCGTTTCTGCAGCCGCTATGATTTTTGCATTGTGTAACTTAATACTTTAATAATTCTTCATTGTAATTCTTTGTAGCTTCATAAGTCTCTTTTTGTCAACTTAGTTTCAGTTCACAATTTGTATGCCTTGAGACAGCAAGTCCAAGCGCTAATTAACTCCTTCATAGACTGCTCGATTCAGCTATGTTGTAAACAGTAATAAATATATTAATAAATATAACATTTACCTAACCGAAATCAATAATCATTTAATTGGCGCCCAACGCTAACGAATCTCGCGCTCCGTCCCAAGTCGCGTAGCCGTGAATTTAAACAGATATTTAAAACAGATAAAAATTAAATCTGAGCTTGTGTTGTGTGTTGACACTAACGGCGCTCACATTTAAATCTGCGCCAAACATTACAACAAATTCGGCGTAGCGTAATTTACGTTTAGTGCTGTGCAGTGTACCTGACCTACGTCAACTCGGTCAGTGCGAGTGTATTGAATTACACAAATTGTTTCTTTATACACCGAAGCCGCTGGAGCTCTTCGGGCAGCGGTGTGTCACCAGTATAGCGCGCGAGCTAATCTGGGCAGCGCTAAAAAGTTGTTTGTGCGTGACCGCAGCGAGGGAGACAGCATCACCTGCGGATATTAGGATACTAGGGTTACCACATAATTTCATAAAGATCATGTAAGTGAGCTTTTCATTCACACAAATTTTAAGTACTGCGTGAGGTAGATACAAATTTTTTTTCTCTCGAAAAATTCAATAATTAACTAAACTGTGTTGTTGCACATCGATTATTTTGTTCTGCAAATCCTATTGACCATTGACTGTTCTATCGTTTCGACAAATACTTTGTTTTGATTATTTTTTATAAATTATGCTAATCTGATTCTGTGGCTAGTTGTCATATTCCTTAACTAATGAGAAAGGCGTTCGGAAAATATAGAGACCCTTATTTGAGAAAGTCTGACTCAGAGGGCTCAGATAGCAACGATATTAGAGTAGACCCATACAAAGAAGTGCATTCTAACAAAACAGATATGGATCCCCAGCAACTCAGGGCTTTGGTTGAGTCAGCAGTTTCGGGTGCGCTCAAAGCACAGGCGGAGGCATTCAGGGAGAGGGATGCGGCTCTTAAAGAGAGCCTCAACCGGCAAATTGCCGAGTTGACAGAAAAAATAACAGATCTGAAGGTCACAGCACCTCCAATTGAGACTTTTGAAGAAATACAAATCGTGGACGAAGTTCGCTGCGACGAGCCTCTAGACGCGGTCAAGTGTCTCTCAGAGTTTACAGGCTCGCAAGAAACTTATGTTTCATGGCGACAGGCTGCAATGGCAGCGTATAAAATATTCAGACGATATAATGGCAGCTCTCGCCATTACCAAGCGGTGATAATCATCAGAAGCAAAATAAGGGGTTCGGCCGACGCAGTTTTGTCTTCGTTTGCCACGATCCTAAATTTTGATGCCATTATCAACCGCTTAGATTTCACTTACAGTGACAAGAGGCCGGTTCACGTCATAGAACAAGAAATGGGCACTCTCAGGCAGGGACAGCTTACCTTGCCACAATATTATGATGAGGTCGAGAAAAAGCTCACCTTACTCATAAACAAGGTAAATATGACATATGACGCAGCACTAGCTAAGGGCATGTGCGAGAAGTTTAGAGGGGATGCCTTGCGCATATTCGTTTCTGGCCTCAAGCGCAGCCTCTCTGATGTTCTTTTTGCGGCACACCCGCTCGATCTCCCCTCTGCTTTGGCACTCGCACAAGAAATCGAGGCCAACCATGAGAGATACACCTTCGCGGCAAACTATGCCAAAAGTATCGAGGACAAGGCTCGGAGACCCGACCAAAAGCCTCAATTTCATCAACGGCAAAAGGGCGCAGAAGCAGTCGAGACACTGCCTGCCCCTACAAAAAGCCCTCATTACACGCGGCAACAAAAACCGCAGCAACCTCAGCAGCCCAAACAGTCCGATCAGCGTAGTGGTAGGCAAAGCAGCGGCAATAATGATCCACAACCAATGGACGTTGACCCTTCAATGTCTAGAATGCTGATGCCATCGCAAGCACCAGCTTACGTCAACTCGGGCAACCCATAGGCGTTCAAAAGAACAAACACCTCTGACCGAGCAACGGGTCCGAGGCGTCAAAGGGTAAATCATACCACTCAGAGCCAAGAATGTGGAGCTGAGGGGTATGCAGCGGCAGCTAGAAATGCTGAGGCGCAGATAGCCGATGATTCCGACGGCGACTCTGACGTTCTCAATTTTTTAGGGGTAAGTCCCTGCTGCCTTTCATCAGGCGAGAAGTAGCGGGGACTCAAATGAGGTTTCTCATCGACACAGGTGCAGCGAAAAACTACATTCGGCCGCACCATGGGCTGAAAGGAGTTCGCCCAGTCGACAACCCATTCACCACCCACTCCATTCATGGCACTACCGAAATTTCTGAGAAGTGCTATGTATCAATGTTTGGAAAAAAGGCAACCTTTTTCCTTCTCTCAGAATTGTCAACATTTGATGGAATTATAGGCCTCGATCTGTTGACAGAGGTCGGGGCTCAGCTCTGTCTAAACTCGAGCCAACTCAGATTTGGCAACAGTTCCGAACCGATTTTATACTACAAGTGTGTGGATGTCAATTTCACTAACCTAGATTGCACAGACGCACCTCCCCTGGTTAGACAAAACTTTTTAAAAATGTTAATGGATAGAAAAAAGACGTTCGCAGACGCTAATGAGGCGCTACCATACAACACATCGGTGGTAGCCACCATTAGAACGGTCGACGAACAGCCTGTCTACGCTAAGCTGTACCCTTATCCTATGGGCGCAGCCGAATTTGTCAATAAAGAGATTCAAAATCTCTTGAAGAATGGCATAATTCAGAAATCCGTTTCTCCCTATAACAACCCCATTTGGGTGGTCGACAAAAAGGGCACGGATGAAATGGGTAACCGAAACATGCGTCTCGTCATGGACTTTCGGAAACTCAATGAAAGAACGATTACGGACAGGTATCCCATGCCCAACATATCCATGATTTTGGGAAACCTTGGTAAAGCCAAGTACTTTTCGACACTGGATCTTAAGTCTGGCTATCACCAAATTATGCTCGCAGAACGCGACCGGGAGAAGACTTCCTTTTCCGTAAATGGAGGAAAATATGAATTTTGCCGACTTCCTTTCGGCTTGAAAAACGCCGCCGGTATTTTCCAAAGGGCGATCGATGACATACTGCGAGAGCAGATCGGCAAGACATGTTACGTGTATGTCGATGACGTCATCGTCTTTTCAAAAGATGAGGAGTCCCATGTCAGACATGTTGATTGGGTATTAAAAAGCTTATATGAAGCTAACATGAGAGTGTCCAAGGAAAAGTCGCATTTTTTTAAGAAAAGCGTGAATTTTCTTGGATTCGTGGTCACAAGCGATGGTGCCACAACCGACCCAGAGAAAGTCAAAGCGATACAGGAATTCCCGGAGCCCAAGACGGTTTTCGAGGTGAGATCATTCCTAGGACTCGCTAGCTATTATAGGTGCTTCATCAAAGATTTTGCATCAATAGCAAAACCCATTTCAGATATTCTTAAGGGTGAAAATGGGTCAGTTAGCAAACATAGATCAAGAAAGATTTCTGTCGAATTCTCTGATCTCCAACGCAGTGCTTTTCAAAAACTGCGAAACATATTGGCATCCGAGGATGTCATGCTCCGATACCCTGACTTCAATAAGCCGTTTGATCTAACGACAGACGCGTCGGGGTATGGGATAGGGGCAGTCCTCTCTCAAGAAGGTCGTCCCATCACTATGATCTCCAGGACACTAAAGAATCCAGAGATCAATTATGCCACAAACCAAAGAGAGCTACTAGCTATCGTGTGGGCCCTTGGCAAATTGCGCCACTATTTGTATGGGGTGAAAGATCTCAACATCTTCACGGACCATCAACCTCTGGCCTTTGCCGTTTCTGAGTCTAACCCTAACGCTAAAATCAAGCGATGGAAGGCGCGCATTGACGAATCCAACGCGCGCATATTCTACAAGCCAGGCAAAGAAAATCTGGTCGCTGATGCCTTATCCAGGCAACAGCTTAACGCTCTGAGCCACCAAGATAATGAATCATGCATTGCCACGATTCACAGCGAAGTCTCCTTGACTTACACTATCGAGTCCACTGACAAGCCCTTGAACTGTTTCCAGAACCAGATAATTCTTGAAGAGGCGCGTTTTGCACAAAAGCGCAGCTTTATTCTGTTTGGAAACAAGAGGCGACACTCCCTGAGTTTTACATGCAGAGAATCACTTCTCGAGGAACTAATGGAGATAGTAAAACCTGATGTGCGGAAATTTCCAACTACCAAGTTCTGGCACTGCAAAAACAGGGTTGTGGACATTTTCAGTGTTAGTGAGAGAAGGGAAATTCTCGTCGCAGAACACAACAGAGCCCACAGGGCAGCCCAGGAGAACATTAAGCAGGTCCTCTCAGACTACTATTTCCCAAAAATGGCCAAAGTAGCCAACGAAATCGTACAAAACTGTAAGACTTGTGCCAGGGCTAAATACGATAGGCACCCTAAAAACCAAGAGATTGGTGAGACGCCGATTCCTTCATACCCAGGGGAGATGCTACATGTGGACATCTTCTCAACTGACAAACAATTTTTTTTAACTTGTATTGACAAGTTTTCAAAATTCGCTGTAGTTCAACCGATCGCATCCAGAACAATAGAGGACTTGAAAGTACCCTTGTTACAGCTCATGAATTTGTTCCCGGGAGTCAAAGCGATTTACTGCGACAATGAGCCAGCCTTGAACTCCCAGACTATCTGTTCACTATTGATGAATAACTATGGAGTCAGCATTTCAAATGCCCCGCCCTTGCATAGCGTTTCCAATGGGCAAGTCGAGCGTTTCCATAGCACCCTACTGGAACTAGCTAGATGCTTAAAAATAGACAAAAACATTACCGACACCATAGAGGTAAATTTGTTGTCCACAGTGGAGTACAACAAGACAATCCATTCGGTCACTGATAAGCGGCCGGTCGATGTTATCCGTTCACTCCCAGGCGAAACTCAGACGCAGATTCAGAACAAGCTTAAAAGAGCGCAGGAAAACCTCAGAGCTAGGCAAAATGACTCCCGACAAAATAGGGTTTTTGAAGTAGGAGAGAAAGTCTTGGTAAAGTCTAACCGCAGGCTCGGAAACAAACTTACACCTTTGTGTGAAGAAAGAGCCGTGGAAGCCGACCTGGGAACTACAGTTCTCATTAAGGGGAGGGTAGTCCACAAAGACAACCTTAAGTAGTGTTTTCTTTTCTACTTTTAATTTTGTGTTGTGCCATTTGGCAGTTTTTGTTTTACATTAGGTTGCTAGAGATATAAGTTTTAAGCCACTTGGCACACCGCTTTAGATAGGTCTTAGTATTAGGTTGCTTAATAACATTTATAAGTTAAATAAGTTCGGTGATGGGTTGTTCAACGTTTTTCCTCAAAAAAAAAAAAAAGAAAGTAATTTTCATTCCACAGGCTTGGGTTTCTGATACTACTTATCCTCGCGACGACTTTGGCACGGGTCACCGACTATTCCCACGCTAAGTACATACCGATCATCGACGGCCAAGTCTTGGTATGGGAGGAGTTCGCTTTCGTCCGACATTCTGCGAACATATCTGAATATGAGCGCATGGTGGATGAGACAGTGAAACTGTGTGATTTGTTTCCGCAGTCACACATGAAAAAACTTCTGAATGTAGACTCAGAACATCTCAGAGACATGCTGGAGGCCCTGGGCACACACCACAGAATTGCTAGGAGTCTAGACTTTCTAGGTTCAATTTTGAAGGTAGTTGCAGGCACTCCAGATGCCGGGGACTTGGAAAAAATAAAGATTAATGAAGCCCAATTAATAAATTCAAATAATAGACAGGTGCAGATAAACACTAGAGTACAGGATCAGATTAACCAACTAACGCTCACAGCCAACCAAATTTTGAAAGCCTCAAAAGACAGGAAAATTGATTCAGGCTACTTATATGAAACACTTTTGGCTAGGAACAGAATGTTGTCGATGGAGTTGCAGAACTTAATGCTCGCCATAACCCTGGCTAAAGCCAACATTGTCAGTCCAAACATCTTAGACCACGCAGACTTAAAATCTGTTTGGTTTGAAGAGCCCACAGATACTCCCATAGCCGACTTAATGTCCGCTTCGTCCGTCAAAGTCCTACAATCCACAAACATGATATATTTTATAATCTCTTTTCCAAAAATTAAACACACCTGCAAGAAAATTACAGTCTACCCAGTCGCCCACAAAAATCATATGCTGCGAATCGAGAACAACATCATCGCCGAATGTCAAGATCAAATCTACGCGCTGGAAAACTGCACAGCCACCCCACGAACGACATTTTGTCAACGGTCAACAGCCAGCTCATGCGCCAAGGAACTTCATGCGGGCGGTGTAGCTCATTGCGAAGTACAACCGAGCGACCTAGACGCAGTCACGTGGGTCGACGATGGAATTGTCATCATCAATGATGCGGTAATCTGCGTAGACAACGGCACCGAGTCCTGGGTGCGTGGCACACAATTAATCATCTTCAACAATTGGGCCACCATTAACGGAACGAGATACATCAATCGCAACAGCGTACAGAACCGGTTCCCAGGCATCGCAGCTTCCCCTCTGCTGAACGTCACAGGCCATCAGGACATCCTCAGTCTCCCTTACCTTCATCGGCTCAATGAACGTAATCTGGAGACGATACAAGAGGTCAGGGACGAAATTGGTAACATCAACTCGATCATACTGTTGCTTCTCCTTGGCATAACCTGTGGCATAGTCGTTGGCATCGGTTTAACCTATCGACAGATCATGAAAAAGAAGGCTACGGCTCGAAGGATGAACGAGGTGATCACTGAGATAGGGTCGGCCGAGGGTGGCCTCGACTTGAGGGGGGGGTAGTTAACATAAGTTAACGCGACTCGGTTTGACTCCAGCACAGACGCTGACTCAGCTCTGGGCCGGATGTCTTCACATAGCAGGCAATGCACGAGGCGCAAGCTAAGCGTTTCTGCAGCCGCTATGATTTTTGCATTGTGTAACTTAATACTTTAATAATTCTTCATTGTAATTCTTTGTAGCTTCATAAGTCTCTTTTTGTCAACTTAGTTTCAGTTCACAATTTGTATGCCTTGAGACAGCAAGTCCAAGCGCTAATTAACTCCTTCATAGACTGCTCGATTCAGCTATGTTGTAAACAGTAATAAATATATTAATAAATATAACATTTACCTAACCGAAATCAATAATCATTTAATTTATATATATATATATAAATATATATTCAACACAGATATATCAATATTATTGCAGTTCAGAAAGGGAGAAATTGGAGTTGCCGGTTACATCAGAGAAATGTTCTTGCAGATTTGAATTCAACCTGAGGATCAGAATGCCCAACGATTCCTTTGGCGTATAGGAGATGCTTCTCAACATCTTCAACATTTTGCCATGACAAAATTTTCGGCATTGTGTTCACCATATTGTGCAGAATACATCAAGAATCGCAATACAGAAAGCTTCATAGGAGAAATGCCAGAAGACGTGGGCGCAATTCTGAAACACCATTACGTAGATGATTTAGTCAAAAGTTTTGACGACGATGAACACGCCATTACAGTGTGCGAAGAAATTGTTAAAATACATACTTTTTGAAATCTGGTATTATTTTCTTATTGTTTTTTCAGAGGTGACCTTACATTTTTGATCATTCTTCGAGAATGTCACAACCGATTTTAAAAATTTACATGCTTCCGGAAATCTAATGATAATATCTATTAATCACTCATACCTCTTTTAAATTTAAATCATTGGTTTTTAACTATATTTTTTTAATTAGAAAAAATGAAATTTTTTCAGCAGTATTTTTAACGATTTTTTTTACTTTAAAATTCAATGAAAAGTCGACAATAAAAATAATATTTTGTTTCGGTATTTACATAGTTTCATTAATTATTATTTTATTATTAATCGATGGAGTGACGGCGATATAGCAACATTTTAAAGCTAGGAACGTTTTGTCGATAAAAATGATTTCTTTGCCAAAATTCTACGAAATTCTAACTTTAAGATCCCAGGAATATCTGTTTGATTTTATAATCACATAAATATATTAATGGATCATCAATTAAAATATCGGTCATTAAAATTAATGTATAAACGACCAATACATATGGTACTCATAGTAGATACAATATCAGTGGTTTTGACAGAGATCTGGCCAAATCAATCTATAAATAAATGGTCATAAAACAATCAGAAACGATATATATCGATAATTGCCATATTTTCTAATTGATTCTTAAGGTATTACGTGTTATTTAAGCTTTTGGTTCGGTAAAAAAAAAGTCGGTATTTAAAAATACGTAAAGTGTGCATTGACTTGTCGGAATGAGTTCCAGGCTGCTTTTTCATCTGATGTCAAAATAGAGTAAAATTCCTCACTCCCCAATTGCTTTCGAATCTGTGTCTATTCTGCGTATTTGACCATCCTTTGCAACATATAATTTAACAACTCGTCCTCGCTTCTACCTAGCTTGTGGAGAAGATTCATCCATAATGATTACTATATCATCCAGTTTTACGGAATCCGTTTTATCATGTCACTTGCTACAACACATATGTATTCAGTTATCCATCGCTTCCATAAACGATCCTTTAATGATTGTGCACTGCGTCATTGTTTCTTAAGACATATTATAATTTTAAGTCGATATGGTGTTTGGGTTGAGTTGGCGCATCCTAATAAGAAATGGTTGGGTGTTAGGGGTTCATCATCAAGTTGCAATTCTGTGAGTGGGCGTGAATTAAAAATATTGTCTGCTTCTATCAATGCTTCAGAAATTTCTATAGAAGTTACACTAAAAACTTTTAAGAAAGTTCGGCAGATGGTATAAACCTCCATTGATTTGGGTGAGTTGTTGACAAAATTTCTGAAACTCGTTGTGCAACATATGGCTTAATCTTGCGTTCAGTCGAAATCCACTGTAAAGTTGTTTTTGAATCACTTCAAAATACAAATTTTTGTAGTTTTACAAGTTGGTGTTTCTCAATTTTTTCAAGCGTACTCCCAACGTTGCGTCCTGCAGTTCTAAACGAAGGATCGATAAAAACTTGGTTGTACAACAAGTGTTTTTCCAATAACAAAGATAACATTATTTCCACAGTTGTAGGTTAGACAGCGGCAAATGCTTCTTGACTAGCATTTACAAACATATGATATTCCATAAACAATAAGAAAATAATACCAGATTTCATAAAGTATGTATTTTAACAATTTCTTCGCACACTGTAATGGCGTGTTCATCGTCGTCAAAACTTATGACTAAATCATCTACGTAATGGTGTTTCAGAATTGCGCCCACGTCTTCTGGCATTTCTCCTATGAAGCTTGATGTATTCTGCACAATATGGTGAACACAATGCCGAAAATTTTGTCATGGCAAAATGTTGAATATGTTGAGAAGCATCTCCTATACGCCAAAGGAATCGTTGGGCATTCTGATCCTCAGGTTGAATTCAAATCTGCAAGAACATTTCTCTGATGTAACCGGCAACTCCAATTTCTCCCTTTCTGAACTAAAATAATATTGATCAACTTATGATTAGTTTGTTCAGGACCCATTAATAATAACGAATTTAGGGAAACTCCGTGTTCTGTTTCTGCGGGGTCAAAATTTAGTTTTTGAGCATAGCCCTTATTTAAATACTTATT
This sequence comes from Drosophila colorata, assembly GCA_035041545.1. Classification (NCBI taxonomy): domain Eukaryota; kingdom Metazoa; phylum Arthropoda; class Insecta; order Diptera; family Drosophilidae; genus Drosophila; species Drosophila colorata. Next base: position 68,204 of record JAWNLD010000103.1, on the reverse strand, counting down.
TATTATACCCTGAACCCATTGAAAATGGGTAATAAGGGTAAATTGGTTTTGTGCAAATGTATGTAACATGCAGAAGGAGGCATCTCCGATATCTCCCATAAAGAAAATATATTCTTGATCAGCATCACTAGCCTAGTCGATTAAGCCCTGTTCGTCTGTCCGTCCGTCCGTCTATCCGTCTGTCTGCATAAACGCGTCGATTTTAGAGACTACAAGGGCTAGAGAGCTGAGCTTGGACTCTTTAGATTCGTATATACCATATGCAGATCAAGTTTATTTCAAATGATCGATACCTTGACCCGCTTTCTTATAATCAGTGTTAATCGGTTTTGTACCCGGTTTTTTGGGCACATCTCAAAAACTATAAGCCACAAAATGTTTCTGAATATGTACTCGTAAACAACTACGCAGGTTATGTATATTTCGGATTTTGGATACCGCCCCCCATTCGCCACTCATATAAAAAAAAACCAAAAAAATCGCATATCAAGTACTACATACTTGTCCTTTGGTTTGTACACAGATGCTCTTCTTACGTCTTGAAAATTGCATAACGATCCTATTCTTAGTTTAGAAGTTATTTAGGAATTAACTTTCCAAATTGGGGGCCGAGCGCAGCTGCTTGATCATATCTCAGAAACCATAAGAGCCACAGCCTCCAAATTTGGTTCAGGCTGCTATAAACCTGATCTGTAGTACAATAAGAATGTTTTTAAATAAATTTCATCCAATGGATTGGTCTTAACAATATCACAACAAGCTGGAACTTCTGTATTGTCACACCAAATTTTACATTGGCTTATATGATGATTGTTTTCACATAACGGACATTCAGAAATTTCGTTGTTGACTTAGACTCTCAACGAGGGGTAGTCAGCTAACTAGCCTGGCAAATGTGCTGTTGACGACAATTTGCAGATGACAGGAATGCAACTACACAGCGCTCCTTTGAAGACAAATTTATTACCTGATCAAGTTTGTTGAAGGCAATTTTTGAGAAATCCTTTATTTTTGCAAGTTGTGGACGAACAAGTATTTCTCCACGTCCAAAACGAAATTTTAGTTCAACATTTGGAACATCTTCCCGGTATATCAGCATGGCTTCTATTGCCCCTTTTGCGTATCCAATTAGACATTTGTATAGTCGGATCAGATTTTGTCGGTTATTATAGTTGAACTCGCTTGTGGTATCATTGTGGTTGGCAATGAATAACGGTCATTGCGCAGCTGTGCCTGAAAATTACATTTTTTTTTACACACTGTATCGTTCAGCTTATTGCTGTGTAAGGGAACGTGTAATTATTACTTGAATAATACGCCCATATCTGCACACACTGTTAGAAGTTGTAACGAACACACGAAGCGATGTCTCAGCAAGCACACCCTGTCTACTAGTGGGTCGGCTGTGCTCAGGGAAATTGCCGTGGGTCTTGTGTGCCGCCTTGACAAATGCGTTACGATAATAAAATCGTAGACAGGAAAAGGAAAAGTGATCGGATAGACAAACCAAACGAACTTTAACGGACCATAAGATATAGTCTATATCTTATAAGATTGGAAAACTGAGATGGTGTTGTTCTCCGTCTTTACCCACTCTACCTGTACGAACAACTTAAGGTGCCCTAACAAAAGATAATTTATTCCATTCTTATTAGCGCATATTCTTCAATTAAAATCCAATATATTCATGTAATACAAATTAAATTTAAGAGTTAAATTTACCAAATATATATATGCGTACGTATTCAAATGTAAAGAGAAAATTTTGAAAAATAAAGAGAAAAATATTAAACTCACTAGCAAGAGTTTAACTTGTTTATGTTCTTGAGTGCAAAATCAGTTTGTTCCAACAAAAAAAAATTACGAGAATTAGCAAAAAAAAATAAATGAGCTTTGATCTACGAACTCCCTAGCAGTCATATGCATTGCCAAAAGAATAAAAGAGAAAAAGAAACGTAAAGCAAGCAAGCACACTGCTGCAGCTGGTCTACACTGATTAGCTTGCATATGGTGGCTAGCGTCTGCGACTCGCGCTCAAAGATAGGCACTTTGTTTTTGTTGCATTTTTTCACACTTTATTATTCGGCTATGCCGTACTTACGACCTTGTAGAGTCCATCAATGCCAGCAGGCCTGTTGACGTTGATTGACTATATAATTTAATATTTATGTGCGGAAGCAACAAAAGCAAGCAATGGCCGAAACTATACTGGAACATAAACAAATTATAATTCTTGGGGTGATTTCAAACTATTAATAAAAAGAGTTATATTGGCTAGTATTGGCGCTGTGTTCCAACACGTGTTGTCAGCTCGTCACGTGTCCAATCGAACGTGATCAGGCGAAGTCCGGTGTTGTGCACCATGGACATTTGCTAGTGCAGCGTTTGGGTGGTACTACAGTATGGGCGTGTGTGCGGTGTTACGGCATGGGTGTGGTGCAGGCGGTCGCAGTTGCGGAGTTAAGCCGGGGATCGTTGTTATCTCAATGGATAGTTTCCGCCCACATCGAAATGAATATCGTTTGTAGAGGACAAAAAAAGTCGATCCGAGCCGGCGAAAATCAATTATGAGAACGGATGCTAAGAAAAGGAAAAGATAAATATTCCTTTCTCGCTGCACACCGGCGTCCTTCAGCAAAGCTTTCTTTTTAGTGGAACGCATGCGCAGAGCGGAAGACTAACTAGGCTAGAAAAGCAAGCATTTGACAGAGCAAAATCTCTCTTAAGCTGCATCAACTGTGCAACTGCAGAAACTACCCACTCGTTCAGCTTCGATAAAAGCTTTACACGCACGTCCCTGAAATTGTGCAGACCTTTTAAACTGCACGTACTGCACGAATTATTCGCACCCTCACAAAGTGCGACAATACTTTCCTCGTGAGGGCGGGTGGAAATAGATTCATGGCATGGTCATGTCTCTGCCAAGGGTGCTGACTCATGGCAGTCGGGCAAAGAGAAGACAACTCTTCAGAAAAGTACCCCAATCTAAGGTCGAACAGCATATGTCGAAGAATTCATGATCGAGGAGGTGCTCGGCCGTTAGTATGCACACTCTAATACCTGTCACCCTCCAGTTTTATTTTCAACCTGCCGCGGTAGACGGGCTATACCGTGGGCGATCTCCCCATCCCGTTCACTCGTTGCATTCGAAATGAACCAAAATATTAAACAAAATAATGAGTCTGCACGGTCTATTTCTGGTACTGCAGCTGTAGTGCTGTCGGTCTCCACCCTCCCAAGCGGTGATATTTGTCATCAAGGGGAGGATCCGGAAATACCACCAACTTAATTGGATAAAGAGTTGGAGTGCGCCACTTTCTCGTCGAGAAAAAGTTTGTCCCGGCCGTGTCTGACGGCATTGGTCTCTGAATCGGACTCTGACGTCACACTCATTGATCTCGACAAACTATCCAGGGACATCTCTCATAGATCCGTTCTGACGGATGCAGGCACTCAGGTAGCACTTCTACATTTAGACCTTGATATCGCCTTCATTAAAGGCGGCGATTTTCTCGTCCACCCTATTGTGTGTGACGCCAGGTGCGCAGCCAAAGTTCAAGGGTGTTGTTCCGAGAATGGAGTGGCTCATGCTCGTCTGCTACGACATTAAGGCAGCCGAGTGTGTGAGGGTGAACTTAAGCCATATCAAGACCTGCAGCTCGCTCGAAGTTGAGCTGTTGGAGGAAATCCAGTTCCCCCGGGCCCACCTCATCCGTGGTAACTTCGCCAACAGCCTGGAGCTGACCAACAAGTTATGGCCCAGAACGATTTCAGCTCCAGCCAATGGAGGATAGTAAAGCGGACCACGAGTGGCAACATGCTGCACTTAGCCATCATGGAGGATGATGCGTCGCTGCAGTCGCTGATTAAGTGCGGCGGAAAAGTGTGGTACTGTTTAGGCAGGACCAGACTTATCCGTAAGAGTATAGAACTTAAGGAAAATATCAGCGTCGATCCCCCTACTAGGGATGCTAAAACAACATTGCTTGGAACAAATGTACTTTTATATTCTTAGCGCACGGCAGTGGTGCTACTCCATATCGGCAGATTTGGAAATTCGCCATTTGCTATTGTTGCAGTTAGCAATGCTGGTTGACATACACACATACACCAAACTGGAGACACAAATATTCTGTATACCTAAGGCGTCAAGTCAATGCAATTTATGGCGCGGCAGTGGCGCCATTATACCGGCAACTTGTCTTGACCTTGGTTATGTGCTTGGAAACACGCACTTGTTACCTAGATTTGTATATATCGTATCAAACAAAAACACCTCTACATGAGGTAAAAATCTATGGGCGAAACCAGCCCCAAAAGTTCTGACATAAAATTATGTGTCAAAGGATATTCAATTTAATATATGATTAATTCAAATTTAGAAAAAAAAACAATTAAGACTAAGATATACTCCTGAACACAGCTGCGAGCTGTCAGTTTACACATTTAAAGCTCATTGCATTCATACACACATTCACAAAGTCACACATACACACACAGAAACACACACACAAACGCACGCAGCAAACTGAGCACTTTACAAATCGGCTGCGCTTGGCCGCACTATGGAAAATTAATTCTTGAATAACTTCTAAGAGTATGATCGTATGAAATTGTTTTGCTTAATAAGAGCATCCAAATCGATGTACAAACCAAAGCACAAGTATGTAATATTTGATTTGCGTTTTTTTGATAAGGGAGGCGAATGGGGGTAGGTATCCAAAATTCAAATTTGTGATCTGCCTATCCTTAACGAGCACATATTAAACCAAATTTGATGGCTCTAGCTCTTATAGTTTTTGAAATATGCTCAAAAAACCGGATAAAAAAAACCGATAAATACCGATAATAAGGAAACGGGGCGGGCTATCGATAATTTTAAATAGCCTTAATCTGCCTATGGTATACACGAACTTAAAAAACTAAACTATCTATAATTTGCGCGTGCCATGGACGAGTCTATAGCCGAAAAGTTGAAGTCTCTAGCTCCTATAGTTTCCGAGATCGACGCGCTCATTCAGTAGAACGGACAGACGGACAGACAGACGGACATTGCTATGTCGACTCGGCTGTTGATCCTGATCAAGAATATATATATACTTTATGGGGTCGGAGATGCTTCCTTCTACCTGTTACATACATGTGCACAAAACCATTATACCCTTTTACCCATTTTCAATGGGTTCAGGAAATAAATAGTAGGGCATTCGGCACATCGCGAAAACTTATTTTTGGGTTCACAGAAGCAGGAGCTTTTTGCGTAAAATCCCGACGGCCCTACTATTTTTATTGTTCCGACCCGCCGAATTTCCGTATGCAGGTGGGTCTAGGAAAAGAGGTGGTGACCGAACGACCCTTTCAAAAGCTTTATATCGACTTTTTGGGGAAGTATCTGCGGTCCAAACAAGGACATAGTCGTTGAGCATTTCTCGCAGTTTACTGTCATGTCTATGACCGCACGCTTGTATGGATGTAAAGAGAATGCTCTAGTTTTATTTCGTAATGTCTGTACATACGTTCATAGGGTGTACAAGATCGGATATTAATTCATAGGGTGAACAATGTAGCTGAAGTAATTAATGTGATAATTTTTTCAATAACTTATTTCATTTCATAAGATAACATTCTCTCCCACGTAATTTTGATTTTCTCTTCACATACATTTTAAGATGCAACTTAATCTAATAATTTCTTGGGAAACTTAGCTGCATTATTGCTTATTGTAGGACTCAATGTATTTAATACTCTTAATTCTACTAATGGCTGTATGTTTTTTTTCTTCTTTAATATTAAAGGGTATTGATATTAATTCAATCTTTGATTTTTCAGTTGTGCTGGGAGTACATCTGGCTGCTAACAATTTATTCTTTATAGTTTGCACATACCTCTGAGCTTGCCCTGCTTTTGGCCACCTGTTGGAATCACACAAATTAAACCACATTCAATCATTTCCACTTGCACACCACACCGAACTTCAATTTACAGTACTCGTTATATGGGGTCTGTGCACCTGTGCATTCAAAACACAAACTTTTGTATGCCTGGCCAAATTTCTGAAATCCAGCTATACAAATGTAAATTTTTTCCGAATCGTTTCCTGCTGTATATCTTATGAACCAGATAAGCTATCACATGTTGTGCTATATTTTTCGTCTGGTTTAAACGATACCTTTCGATCGGTATAAAACTTGAACTGATCGGACTATCATAGCAAAACTTGAAAAGTTCGCGTATATATTGCTAACCGCTTTTGCACACAACCACCCTTAGCGCAAACTACCCTCCGCAGTACTATATACTTAGAGTTTCACAAACGTAGACTGTTCTAGATGCGGACGATTTCAAGTTGAAAACGTTTCCAATTGAATTAAACAAAGTTTAAGTTCGATAGTTATTTTGATTAAAGTAAATAATAATAATAGTAGTAATTTTAAGGCAACACAATGGTGATTTAAATTTAATTCTTCCAAATTGGCTTAAATTTCGTTTTTCATAAATTTTAGCAGTATCTGTTGTGTAGGCAAGCTTAAGACCCTGGCAGCCATAGCTTGCCTTCTCAATATTAAGCATCAGTATTTATCACCCCCCATATCAAAAAAATCTCTTTGGTTTGTACACAGATTTCAATGCTCTTGTTACGTCCTGAAAATTTCACAACGATCCTGTTCTTAAATAAGAAGTTATTTACATGCTTACATGTGGATGTGTTGCTTTAAGCAAGCCGAATTCCTCCATCTTCTAGTAGCCGCTACTCAGTTCACACCCGCGCTGTTAATATGAAATAATCCTATAGAACAATGGCTAAACTGTTTGAATGTATCAAATACGAAGAGCATGAGTGGAAGGACTGCTGCGATTAGAAAGTTATAGCCATATTATCTGTATGGCAAGGTGTTTATACAAAGTATTGCTATTTTCTTTGCCTCTGGGATACACGAGCTCGCCAAAACGAGAAGCACCGTTGCACATAAAGCTGGAACTCATCAAAAACTTTATTAGATCATTGAATACGGAAAGTGAAACACTACAGTATCTAAAAAGTTTTTTTCCACTTCTTTCAATGGCAAAAAAGATGGACGGCTTATTCTATGGCCCACAAGCAGACAGAAACGTTCAAAACTGATTTAAAATGTTGAACAAATATTAGCACAAATTTCACTACAGATAAATTTGCTACGTTCCTACTTGGATTTTTCTGCCCAACTTAGGCGAGGTCAGCGATGAGCACGGAGAATGATTTCGCCAATAATTAAAATCTATGAAGCGACTGTATCAGGGTTTGTGGAATCAGATCATGATGGGCGATTACGTTTGAGGTCTAATACCGTAAGCAAAAAGACACGGCACAAGAACAATTTGTAAACTACCAACATAAGTATCAAATATTAGGTCTTATTTTTAATAACTATTTACTGATTGTTTTATGACCGTTTATCTAAAGATTGGGGGCCTAGTCTAGGTCAAAGCCTACAAATTTTCGACAACAGTAATTTTGCCTTAATTATGGAGAGGAATGATGAACGATTCCTTCCAAATAGCAAGGAAAGTTGAGGGTCAAGAAACAATTTAAGGTTTTGGGGATAGGCTTGCAAAATGTTTTTGCACAGTACCTAAGCACACAAGCAGGAACACTATTAGGACCAGGTGAAGACTCTGGTTTGATTGTGTTAAGGTTACAACATAGGGAAATTTTCGTAATGATACCATACAAAATGCAGTTTGACGACTGTAACTGATGTGGATAAGGCTGATTAATCCTAGTGGATGTGGAATAAGTAGTTTGAAAAAATTATGAGGAGAGATCGGTGATGCCCTGAACAGTGTTCACACTAGAGTTTTCAAACGTTATTTTAGAAGGCAAAATATACAGCTTTCGTTTGGAATTTACAAAGCTAAAAATTGCTGAGGATTATGATTGGGACCAGTCGGTATGCTGAATAAGATCATTGAGATCATTAGTAAAATAAGACTTTTAAAAACTATGGATGCGATCCGCAGATTTTGGTACCGCAATAGGCATCGAAGTAGGTAAATCAATGACCAGATCCAGGGTAGGATGAAAAGGGTCAACATTGCTAGCCGAATCCAACACAAATCAAAATCAATCAAATTAAAAATCAATCCTTTAAATTGCGCACTGAATTAACTTGAGCAAGGGACAACTCATGAAGATCGTCAACGAAGTCATGTGACCTGGAAAGCAGCAGAAAATTTGAATTCATAGGTGAGAATCAAGCCACACCGGGAAGATTAAAATCGGTAAGAACGACTAAAAGGTCCATATCAAATATTAGGGAAGAGATTGATTGAACGACGGAAAAGTGGTGAAAAATGATAGACATATCATGAAGGAACATGTGATTTAAATAAAAAAATTTCGCAAACAGACTTTGTCTCCAAAGAGCTTAATATCCAAAGGGCGGACTCAACTGCTAAAAGGCCAGCACGAGAGACTCGATCACATCTGTAATAATTATATTTGGAAGCAAAAACTGCCGAATGCGAAATGTCCGGTTTTTAGCACGTGTCTGTAAAAGTTTAGTATTAAAATCAAAAGAAGCGCTATCTACGAGCAGATTAGTGAGTTTCGATTTAAGACCTCTAGTGTTTGATAAATAAACTTGATGGAGTACAACCAAATTAGTATACATAGTATAAGTTAGTCGTATCAGCATTAATTTTAATAAACAATGGTTGATCCATTAATAGAATAGATTATAAAATTAGATTATAAATATAGTCAAACAAATTAGTTCGGCGCGGCATTCCTGGGACTTTAAAGCCCAAATTTCGTCGAACATTCCGCTAAGAAATCATCTATATCGACAAAGCCGCAACAAACATTTAAATATTATATCGCCGTCCCTACATAAATTGCATTTATTAATGTCTTAAACGACGTATAATTAATGCATTTAATTATATATATGTGTGATGAATAAAATATATATATATATATATATTTTTTTATACAAGTAAAATGGCTCTAGTCGGGTGTGCCTGACTAGGAGATATCCTGAGCCCAGCGGCGAGCTGTTACATACATTTAAACCTCTTTCCATTCATGCACACATTCACAAAGTCACACGCACACAAACGCACGCAGCAAGCTGCGCACCTTACATATCGGCTGCGCTTGGCCAAAACTATTATACCCTTTTTACCCATTTTCAATAGGTTCAGGGTATAAAAATACCGCACAAGAAACTATAATTTTCTTAGTTCAAAAACCGTGAAAGCAGCGGTCCAGCCGGCAGGAGCTGCCAGCACTAAGCACCGAGGAAGATGTTTCCTCCCATACCCGAACATAGGCAACTTGGTGAACCTAAGTGCTAAGGCAAGTCCTAAGTGGATCATACCGCAAATGGTACCTGAGATATCTGTGGAGGGGCATACGTCCAGAAGAGTCTAAGAGAAGAGCGTTGGAGCACAGGGCCAAAACTGTGTCCCCCGAGCGAGAGTCGAGGGCCACGCAGCGAGTGGTAGCAAGCGGCCGCCGCACCAGACCACGCCAAACATGGAGTTAGGGACGCTGCCAAAGAGACCAAAAAGCAAAGGTGAAAACCGAACTGCGACAAACGGACCAGGACCGTTTCAAAGCACCAAAAGGAATCGGGTATCCAATACCAACGCTGCCAAGGCCAAAATGGAGACAATTGTCTTAACAAGAGATCACTGCGACCGAGAGCGCGATGATTAGGGAAAAGAGCAGCACCAGCTCGCATTCCGACTGCACAAAAGGAAGAGTACTCAGGAGGGATAAATCTGAGCAGGCTAAATGAATGGAAGAAAGTAAGATCAGCCGTAGAAGTTGAACTTCTAACGGAAAGTCTTAACGAGAATATAAAAGACCCCTATCATGCATTTTGTTAAGAGAGGGAGATAACCTCCAAAAGAGATAACCCGTGGTGGGGTAAGAAACTAGATAGACTTAGGGAAGAAGTCAGCTGACTGTGTAATGCAGCAAAGAGAAACAGTGAAAAATGGGATCAATCCACTGCGAAACTTAAAGAGTTTAACAAAGAGATTCGGAATAGCAAACGATCCCATTTCCGTAACTTTTGTAGTAACTTAGAACAGGTACCACATGCAACTATAATTTTTAAAGCAATTTCTGAAGGCAGGGGCATATCAGAATTCTGTCTTAAGAAAACAGACAGGAGAAGGTGACACTTCTACTACAAGCTCATTTTCCCACGTGCAGAACCATAGGTGTGTTCGGAGCTGATATCATTGAGGAGGGAGGGAGAAGGAGGGTCACGGCCAGGAAACCAAACTGTAAATTGGCTTCAAAGATTATCACCTAACACAAAATAAAGGGCAGTTGGCATTTTCTTGCCATACAAATGTCCAGGAGTCGATAGCATCCTGTCGATACATCTACAAAAGGGCCTGGATTTCTTACTGCCATACCTAATTAGAATTTTTAAGGCAGCATAGCTTTAGGGAACATACCTGAAGCCTGGAGGGTAGCCAGGGTTATTCAGATAGTGGACAACTACATAAGGCTTAGCTTATGTAATAACCATCCACTGCGCTATAAACAATACGCATATCGAGCCAGCAGATCGATAGAGACTTCGCTAGTAGAAATCAGAAGGTGATAACCTGAACCCAGATGCGATCTGTTGTTACGCAAGACTGTAGTACTTGAATTGTATTGTGATTTTTTCATATTTCGGGCGAGTGGGGATTTTGGATACCACAAATCCGAATATTGATTATCTGCGTATGCTTGAAGAGAACATATTAAACCAAATTTCGTGGCTCTAGCTCTTAAAGTTTCTAAGATATGCTAAAAATGGTTCAATAATCGATAAATATCGATAAGAAGAAAACTGGACCGGTTATCGATAGTTGAAAATGAACTTGATCTGCGTATGGTATACACAAACTGAAAAAACAAAACTTCAACTCTCTAGCTCTATTTCAGTACTTGCTGTCAAAGTTATTCTAAGATTTGTAAAATCTTACCTCACGTTTTCCTTAATAACTGCTGTGTTTCTAAACCGATCTTGTTGAAACTTTTTGCAACTTTTTGCTATATATATATTAAAATATTCATGTCAAGCAAATCTTGTGTCTGTAACTCTCAAAATATGCGAAAAGAGTTTAAAACATTTGAGGTGGTGTTAGATTTGTATCGGTTTTAGGAAAACGGTGTGGGTTATCGATCATTTAAAATAAACTTGATCTGCGCGTGCGATGGATGATTCTATATTAGAAAAATTAAAATCTCGAGCTCCTATAGTTTCCGAGATCGACGCGTTCATACAGACGGACGGACGGACGGACGGATAGACGGACATGGCTGGATCCACTAGGCTGTTGATCCTAATCAAGAATATATATATTTAATGGAGTCGGAGTTGCCTCCATCTGCCTGTTACATGCATTTGCACAAAACCATTTACCCTTTTTACCCATTTTCAATGGGTTCAGGGTATAAAATTCAGTAGAAGCCAAAGAAGTGGCCCTCTGTGCTTTAATGGATATTGAGGGTGACTTTGATAACGCTGCGCATGATGTAGTAGTTAGGTCACTCCAAAAAAGGAGTCTCGACCTAGACCTAACAAGATGGCTGGGACAACTTTAAGAAACCAGGATAGCGGAGGTGGCAGTTAGCACCACAACAGTCAGGGCTATTACTACCAGGGGATGTCCACTATCACTCTTACCGTGGAGTCTGGTAATAGACGAGGATAGAATGCTAGGGAAATGCTGACGACATAACCATTGCCTGCAAAGGGAAATTTGAGCACACCTTATGTGATAGGAATACGTTAGGACTGCACGTACATCTAGAGTGGTGTAGGACTGTCGGACTTAATATAAATCCAGCTAAACAACAACTGTGGCCTTCACAAATCTGTACACTCACTTAGACCAATGACACCAATCAGAATTGGGAACGTGACAATACCGCTCTCCACGGTAGTCAAGTTTCTGGGCGTCATCCTAGCTGAAAGACTGAGATGGAAGCCTCACACTGAACAATTTATCAACAATTAAGAACGTTGTAGTCGGGCGTAGCCGACTGCGGAATACTCGTTCACGGTCTTAATTATTATTATAGTGGAAAAATTTAGATTTTTTTGGGGGGGAAATTTTTGGGCTCTTTATTTAGATTGGATTTTCGCGGCTTACCCGCCCCAAGATATATGAATTTTATGTATTTGCCTTGGCCCCAGTGAGCGAATCCAAAACATTTTTGTGCTTTAGAGGAGGTTATTAGTAATATGCCTGATGTATGTCTCTAGCTTTAAAACTGAAGGAGATACATCGATTTTATCGAAATGCTAATGCCCCAGTGGGGGTGGGCTTTAAATTTTTTAAGAATCTTTAAAGCGGGTGACCAGTAATTTACCATACAAATATAGGGACTCTATCAAAGTGGGCGTGGCCGGAATATTAAGGTCGCAATTTTTGGAGACTCTAGCTTTAAACTTGTGGGAAATTATTGATTTACCAGCCTCGTAGTGGGCGTGTCACAAAAATCTTTGTCTAAAGCAGACAATAAGCAGATAATAAGGATGAAGTAATGGTTCGACCCATTGTTAGCTCCGGCGCTGCGATATGGGCTGCTCGCACAGAACTGGAATGCTTGAGGAAGCAACTGGGTAAGCTCCAGAGGTTTGCGTGTACATTTATTTCACTGTCTTCCATCAGCTCTGGACGGTCTACTTGGGCTACCGCCCCTACATATCTGCAGCAAACAGGTTGCGGAAATATCGCATATAAGAGTCGCAAAGGGGGGTCTAAGACAAACGTCAGCAGATTGAGGTTGCTGGCGCAATACCCGCAAGACTAACCAGAGCCCAAATATAGTTTCGACAAGCTCTTCAGAGTACAGCTTAGCAGCAAGAAAGACTGGACCAAACTGTCTACAACCTACCATGTGAAACCACATGCAATAAGGTGGTATACAGACGGACCGCTCACAGAGGATGGTGCAGCAGCTGGAGTCTCTGGACTCAGAGTCCGTTACCACGAAAAACTAAGGAAATCACTAGGGAAGCAGAGATCCACATCATAGAGAGGTGTGCCTCATTTAACCTTGAAAGAGGGTACACCCATAAATACATAGCCATTTTCTCGGACAGCCAACCATCAATAAAAGCGTTGACTGCTTATAAGGTGGAATCTAAACAAGTTAGGCAAGACCAACAGGGTAACCATCTACTGTGTTCCAGGTCATGCTGTGATTCCAGGGAACGATGTAGCAGAGAACTGGCCAGAAAGGGGGAGAGTTCTCCATTATGGGGGCCAGAACATTTTTGTGAGATACGATCTGGCATATAAAGCAAAGTATTCGATCAGAGACACGACGTGATTGCGAAAAATACTGGCAAAAGTCACAGGATGCAAGACAAAGTAAGAAACTGTTAGGCAGTTTTAACAAGATACGCAACGATGGGTGTCTGAATATGAGCAAAAGCTCACATCGCTTTCTGACAAGCAAGCTAAAGATTGTGAAGGATGGCAGTTGCAGATTGTGTATTGAGGGTGTCGAAACACCGGAACACATCCTAGATAACTGTCCAGCAACATTCAGATCAAGACTGTCTCAGCTGGGTGGCGAGACTCTTAGCACAAAAGAAATTAGAGCTCTTAAACCAGAAAAAATCAGTGAATTTTTGAAAGAAGTGGGATAAGGAGCAATAAATTACTAAAGAGAAGGACAATAGATGCAGGCGGTCGCACTCCACCTAACTCCATAAATAATAATAATAATCATGGTATAAATAAATATTAAAAAAATTACTCCGACTGTTGGGGCATAGTAACCACGACATTAAACGCAATTTTGGGGTACAGGAATAAGACTCCTGTACTAGGTAATAAGGCCCATGGAAAGGCCCGAGTGTGCTCAAGGCTGTGGGGTATCGACAAGCCACCCTGGCTTAGGGCGGTTATTGGACCCTAGGCATTACCACTGTCCAACCATAGGTACCAATCCTAGAATCCAGCTTATCTGTCTTGCCGCTCGTGTTGAACGGTCGTAGGAAACTTTTCTGTTTCGTACGCGCTCCGGGAAAACTTCACAAAAATGGACTTAATAGCAAAATAAAAATAGCAGTGTATTGGACTGATCCAGTAAAATTAGTGTGTAAAGCTAATAAGCTTTTTCTTAGCTATAGCGAAAGAAGACAAGGTAAGTTCGATTTTAAATACAATTTTATTTCCATAAAAAAAGTGAAAAATGTACTGATAAATGCGATGCCCAATATAGCGACAATATAGAAGCAACGACAAGATAGCAATTGATAACTAAATGAGTGTGGGCATCTTGGACGATATAAAATAACTTATCAGATAGCTAAGAGCGAATCCGTCAAGTTACTACAATTCGCAACTGCTCAGCTTAGATAACATACAAAAATGTACGTTTGCGTACGAAAGCAGTGCACAACGCAATCAAAGCAAACAATAATTGTTGGGTATGTACATGCCCTTATTAAATCGAGAACATAAGTGCTCTTTTATTCGACTTTTTTATTACAGAACAGTGTCGGGGGTTATAGCTCAATGTCCTTTATATATAGTATACAACTCTGCTCTGTTGCTAACATATACATTTAATGTTAATTATAATCATTCATGTTAATGTTAACTAAATATCGTTAACAATGCCTTGTTTCTTTAGCTACCTATTTATTTTATCTTTTACTACTCTCCCATGCATCCGTGGTCTAAGGACTGTTATTGGAGTTTTATTGATGGCTTGTGACGAAATCTCTACATTGTCATTCTTTTTTTATGTATCTCGACACAAGTGGGCCATATCCCCAACTGCTGTATTTTTAGGCTGTGGACTTGAATAATTTACCATCTTATCTGATTGTCATTTGATGATACGATTGTTGCGTGTAAATGCACATAAATCCGATCGCTCACCTAATTTTTTTTTAAATGTTGCAGGTAACCAGCAAGAGTTATTCGGATGTCTCGAATCTCAAATGTATACTTACTGCCCTTTTCCAAAATCTTCCTTTCTGTTTCCCTTGTAATACTTTACGCTTTTGTTCTGAGCTTTTAGCAGGGTTTCTCTAAATTTGGATGGTTTCAAAGGATCAAGTCTGCTTTTGACATTACGCTTAAAGAAAAGCTTTGTCGGTCTTTCACCAGTGGTGCAGTGCTTAATGTTTCTGATGTTACCATGTTAGAAATCGGTTCAATACTGTTTCTAACTCTTCATGCGGACAAATTGTGACGATAGAGTATATGGATTTTTTAAAGTCTTCATAAATATTTCAGCCTGGCCGTTGGAGGAGGGATGACCAGGTGCACTAAGTATATGCTCAATGTAATTTCTTTGCATGTTTGAATTCATATCAGTAAAATTATCGCTTATAAATTATCGCTACCGTTAACATCAGTGTTTACTTACCTATAACGACAAAATAATTCTCTTAGTTTCGTAATGTTGAGCTGAGAAGTTATGCTTTTTGTTTCAAAAACTTTTGTCCACTTTAGAAAGCGATTTCGGCCCATCATTATCTATCTTTTACAATGGGTCCAGCAAAAGTCAACTGCTATGGTCCTTACTTTATAGTTGCGACTCGTGTAGGGAGGTTGCAGGTGGAATGCAAGCTTTTATGGCGTAAAGTCCGCTTACTACTCCGGTCAATCAGCATGTTTATTTCGTTTCCTACCCCCTGTAGCTTCGGAGGTGTAATGTTGACTACAAGTTTCGGTTACCGAAAGTGTGAGGCTCGGAAAAAGCCAAGTCAGTCATTTTGTCAGATTTGCTTGTGTTGTTATACAGCAACCAACAAAAAATGTATTATTAAGTTAATAGATGCCTCAGATGACAGTCTGACTTGCAGTTGGGCTGTCGCACCTGCTCCACCAAAGTAAAACATTTTACATTTTTGCTTTTGGGCTTGCCTCTTATAAAGTTCAAGCCACAAGTGGAAAATTTTAAATTTGCATCTGGCCAGAACACTTAATTTAAAACAGTACACAAAGGCAAAAAAAGAAAAATTCGGCTACGCGTTTGTTACCAACAGCCTCGGTTGCAGCGTTAAGAAATTATAAGCCTCAATCGCGTTTGCCTATCAAAGCGTTAGAGACTTAATTTAAAACTCAGTAATCTCTATATAGATAGCGTTTAAAATCGGACATTTCCGATTCGGCAGTTTTTGATTCCAAATATAATTGCTAGAGATGCAGTGGAGTCCACTTTTTCGTCTGAGCTCCCTTCCTTCTACCTTTGGACATTGATATCGTTGGAGTAAAAGTTGGTTTGAGTTTTAGTATTTACACCGTTTGCCCTTAAATTGCACTACCGTCCGATATGTTTCCGTCATTCAATCAATCTCTTCCCTACGAACTGATAAAATCATTTTGCTTGTTCTTGGCGATCACTTGCTTGGACCTCATTTATGAAATTTAAACATTCTATTACCTTTACCTATTACCAAGTCACATGACTTTACTTATTATCAACATGAGTTGTCCCTTGCTCAGTTTAATCCAGTGCGCAACTCAAAGGACAAATTTTTTTAATTTGGATTGACCCGCTTTAATGACCTAAGGACCCTTTTTATCCTACTCTCGATCTGGTCACTGATTTACCCACTCCTGTGCCTATTGCGGTACAAACACCTATGGTTGTATCCCTCTTTTTTTGGAAGGCTGATTTTTATTAAGTTTAATGGTCTTATTCAGCATACCGACTGGTCTTAACTGTACAATTGTGCAGACATCGATACTGCCATTACAATTTTTTATGTTACCGTGAAGTTACCATATTTTGATGTCTGCGTTTCTCTTGTGTAACCAGCGAACGAACATTGATTAGGGCATCGCCGATCTGTTGCCAAAAAATTTTCAAAATACTTGTTCCACATCCAATAGGAATAGTAATCAGCCACTTATCCACAGCAGCTACTGTCGTCAAACTGGATTTTGTCTGCTATCATTGCCAAATTTCGTACTGTGCGACCGTAACAGATTCAAACTAGTGATTTCACCTAGTTACGATGACAGGAACACTGCCTGCGTGCTCAGGTACTATGCAAACACACTTTGCAAGCCAATCCTAAAAACATTTTGAATTGTCTGTTGATCCTCATTTTTCCATGCTATTTGGAAGGAATCGTTAATCATTTCTCTCCATAAATAAGGCAAAAAGGCTGTTGTCGAAAATGATGGAGGTATTTCCAAATTGTGTGCTATTCCAAAAGCACTTACGAAAATTATAGCACCTCAACTGCAAAATTTAAGCATAGGTGATGCGTAGATCTGCCCCACTAACCTTCAAGAGTTATCTTCTCTGGTAATTGATTGGTCTAAAAACAAAATGCGGGTTTGAACCGAGCCGGTTTGAACCCGGAACATCCATAGTGTTTAAATTTTGAACCGAACACTCAACTCAATCAGTGTTGCATTTGACTATCGCGTCATTTATTTATCGGTTACAAACGCGACCCTGATGGGGAAATTTATCGGGAAGCAGCCCTGTTCATCGCATCACGATTAGCGTGAGTTGACGGGGCCAAATTCAGAGATGACAGAGAGAGACAGCCATTGGGGACTGCCGAGAAGATGACAGGCAGAAAAAAATAAAGATTCGACAACACGTTTTCTTGGCGGGACTGCGATGAAGGGAAATGGTGAAGTGTGGCTATAAAAGAAAAATGTGAATTCATGGTTATGCACAGGCGCACAGACCCCATATAACGAGTGCGATTTATATTAAAGTTCGGCGTAAGTGTGCAAGTGAAAATGTCTGAATGTATTTTAATTTAGTATTTGTTTCCAACAGATGGCCAACAACTGGTCACGCCGCAAATTTAATTTTGAGGCCTATTTTCCACTTTACTGCGGCCCAATATTTTCTTGGAACATATATCTACACACCGCCTGCCTTCATACGCTATTTTAATTGGAACCACCACCATCTCATCTCTCTGCGTCTTTCCAAACCGACAAACTCAGTGAGTGAGTGCCAGCAGAAGCCGACACCGCATCAGTCTGCCGCGGCCCTGTTGCTATAGAAGCCGAATATCAGCCGCCTATATCGTGGTATTCTAGGCTATAAAAATTGCATATACGTATACACTAGTGGCCCAAACATCCGAAAGGATTCTTTTTCTGCGACCAATTGGGCCGAAAGACCAGCGCTTACAAGTCCAAATAATTGTTTCATGTTTGCCAATTTAGCTATTAAGAAACTTGCCTATTTATCCGTCTATTTATTTATTAATTTATCGTCCTATTTATTTAATTACCTCTTGCATATTTATTCATTTATTTATCGCGTATTTATTTATATATATTTATTGATCTATTTATTAATTTACTTATTCAATTCTTTATATTATTTATAGTGTATACGGCATTCAGATTTTGCCAAATTTGCTTACATTGGCTTATATCTATATATATATATATCACATTCTGGCCACCGATGCGAGGCAGAAGTAGCTGTCATATATTAACCAACCCCCACCTCTTTTTACTTTTATTGAAGCTCCGATAGGGTAGGACAGAGATTGAGGGACATTAAGCAACAGCATATCTGCGCCGTGCCCTATTTACAGTGGCATAAATCAACTCTTTCTCTCAATTCATATTTGGCAATTTTGCACCTGCTCGATCCTAAATCTATATGATTAAATTTTAAACGCCCGCCAAACATTAAGCACTGCCATCTAGCGGCTAAATTGTTCATTTAACATAAGTCAAAAGAAATGTTTATTTAGTACATTTTATTTGTGAGCGAACCAAAAATGATGTGTGAGTAAGCGTGAGGGAGGGAGAATCATCGAAGCCATGGAATAAGTCGGCCGTCAGATCTTATTAAAGGGCAATGGGGTTGAAATTTAAATAGCCGTTGCAGGAAGGGCGGGTACGTTGTGTCCGATAACACCGGGCCTGGAAACTCGTCCGATCATTGGTGTCTGTAAGTACGTTCGTATGTAGTGTTGATTAGGTCGCATTGTTTTGGAATTTTGTACCGTCTAGGGGCAGGGTTGAGGTTACCCACCTGGGAATACTGTGCTAGCTGAGGTTGCCCCCCGAAAGCACAAGACGTTATACAAATATGGCGCCCAAACTTTTGAAAACATCAGGATCACTGGAGCCGTGTTCGTTGAAACGGGTTCCTGTAATCAGCGAGTCACGCGTGATAATATTAAAAAAAAAATATATATATATAAGTTAACAGATGTTAACGCGAGTTCATTGTAACTTGATATTACACCAGCCACAGACGCTGACATTGCTCTGGGCCGGATTTCTTGCACAAAGGCAGCGCACAAGGCGCAAGCTAAGCATTCTAGCGGCCATTGTGAGTCGTATTCAATAGCTTAAGTATCTTTCGTTTGTATTCTCTAGCTTAGTTCTATTTCGGTTTTTGATTGCGGTGCATCGGCCCAATATAACTAATAATTCAACTCACTCACTGGTCCGAACGACCTAGTGATTAATAAATGATTAAAAAATATTTTATTGGCGCCCAACGTTTTTCGAACCATTTTATAATTTAAACACTCTGTGCTGTGCAGTGTCAAATAAAATAATCGACCCACCAGTGCGAATAACAAAGCTGTGCCTGACCTACGCTAATTTTGGTCATTGACACAATTGCAATAAAAATTCCCTTGTTACACCGAAGCCACTGGAGCTCTTCGGGCAGCGACTTGTCACCAGCCTAGCGCGCAAACGGGTTTGGGCAGCGAAGAACATTGTCACTCATAGACGGCAGCGGGGGATCATAGAGAACATTCGTGACCGCGGTGTGGGAAGCAGCAGCAGTAGTAGTAGCACATAGAGTCCTGCTAGGGACAAACTAAAATGTAACTGGGCCGTCATTTGGCGTAAACTTTTTCAATCCGCTTGAATTTAAGTCACAAATCTGAAGCAAAAAAATTAAAAAATTCATAAAAATAAAAATTGCAACACATAATTGTACTCCCAGTTCACTTTTGAGTAACGTCAGCAACTTTCGATAAGCATTCCGTTGCCAGTATTTATTCAATGTGCTGTGGTTGATCTGCCCTTGGAACTGTGTTGATATTATTGTTGACAGCGTAGCCCATGAACAACGCGTTTCGCTGTTACAGGGACCGTTTAGCGCGGGGATCAGAGTCAGACTCCGCTACTATAGATAGGGAAACAGAACCGCAGCCTACTTTCTCGGAAGAAATCGCGGACAACAAGCGAAAAATAGGAATGTATCCAGACCAGGCGGGTCGCAGGATCCAATGGGCGTCGATCCTTCCTTGTCAAAGATCCTACAGCCATCACAGGCACCAGCGTACGTCAACTCTATCGCTCCTCAAGCCTATAAATGAACAGCCACGTCTGGACGTTTAAGCGGACAGAGAAGGCAAAGGGTCAATCATATAGCTCACGAGCCGGATCAAGACCCAGGGGCTTATGCTAACGCTGCTGCAACATCGGAACGGCAAGTCGCCGACGACAATGGTAGCGACTATGACTCGGACATGGTCAATTTTTTAGGGGAAGCTCCCTGCGGCCCTACATTTGTAGAAGAGTAGCAGGGATCCAGATGAGATTCCTCATCGACACGGGCGCTTCCAAAAACATGAGACCACATAACAGTCTAAAAGGAGTGCGCCCAGTAAATTCTTCTTTCTCCACTCACTCGATTCACGGCACCTCTACGATCACACATAAGTGCCTCGTATCTTTGTTCGGCCAAAAGGCCACATTCTTTTTGCTCCCTGATTTGTCGACATTTGATGGAATCATAGGGCTTGACCTACTCACGCAAGCAGGAGTGTCACATTGTCTTTCCTCTGGCCAACTCAAATGTGGCTCAGTAACGGAACCAATAGAGTTCCACAAGTGCGCGGATGTTAACTTTACAAATGTTGATTGCGCCGATGCAGTAAAAGACGCATTTCTTAAGATGCTAAAAAGTAGACACAAAGCCTTTGCGGATCCGGAAGAAGCACTTCCCTACAATACGTCAGTTGTGGCCACTATCAGAACCACTGATGAACAACCAATTTATGTCCGAGTGTATCCCTATCCTATGGGAGCAGCAGAATTTGTTAACAAAAAAATACAAAGCCTTCTAAAAAACGGTATCATAAAAAAATCTGTTTCCCCCTATAACAACCCCATTTGGGTGGTTCACAAAAAGGGCACAGATGAGTTCGGTAACAAGAACATGCGTCTTGTAATGGATTTCTGAAAACTTAATGAGAAAACCATTGCGGACAGATACCCCATGCCTAACATTCCAATGATTCTTGGGAATCTTGGTAAAGCTAAATACTTCACGACATTGGACCTGAAGTCCGGCTATCACCAGATCACGCTAGCAGAGCGTGACCGTGAGAAAACAGCGTTCACAGTTGAAGAATGCAGCCAGCATCTTCCAAAGAACTGTCGACGATATACTGCGTGAGCAGATTGGCAAATCTTGCTATGAATGCAGCCAGCATCTTCCAAAGAACTGTCGACGACATACTGCGTGAGCAGATTGGCAAATGTTGCTATGTCTATGTCGACGATGTCATAGTCTTCTCGAAAGATGAAGATTCTCATGTCAAACATGAGGAGTGGGTCTTAAAGAGCCTGTACGAGGCAATTATGAGAGTCTCCAAGGAAAAATCGCGTTTTTCCAAGAAAAACGTAGGTTTTCTTGGTTTTGTGGTAACCAGCAAAGGAGCCATAACGGACCCGGAAAAGGTCAGAGCAATTTAAGAGTTCCCAGAACCAAAGAATGTATTCGAAGTCAGATCATTTCTTGTTCTGGCCAGTTACTATAGGTGTTTCATCAAAGACTTTGCTTCAATAGCAAAGCCCATTTCTGACGTCCTAAAGGGTGAGAATGGGTCAGTTAGTAAGCATAGATCGCAAAACATCCCGGTAGAATTCTCCGATCTTCAGTGTCACGCTTTTCAAAAGATGCGCAACATTTTGTCCTCAGAAAACGTCATGCTCCAATACCCTGACTATAAGAAGCCGTTTGATCTAACGACAGACGCTTCAGCCTATGGCATAGGGGCAGTGCTTTCCCAGGATGGTCGCCCCATCTCAATGATTTCCAGAACAACGAGCGGGAACTATTGGCTATAATTTGGGCCCTTAGCAAGCTACGTCACTATCTATATGGTGTAAAAGACATAAACATTTTCACGGACCAGCAGCCGTTAACTTTTGCAGTTTTGGAGTCAAACCCGAGCCAAAATTAAAAGATGGAAAGCGCGCATTGAGGAAACGAATGCACGAATGTTTTATAAGCCAGGAAAAGAAAATTTAGTTGCTGATGCGCTATCGCGACAGCAGCTCAACGCCCTAGATGAACTAAATGCCGATTCCTGCGCAGCCACAGTTCACAGCGAGCTGTCATTGACCCACACAATTGAGTCGACTGAAAAGCCGCTCAATTGTTTCCAAAACCAAATCGTCATTGAAGAGGCACGCGTCGCCGCGAAGCGCAACTTCATTCTTTTCGGAGACAAGAGACGTCATGAAGTGAACTTCACTGATGGCGCAGCCCTTCTTGATGAACTCCGTGACTTAATTAATCCAAAGGCGGTGAATGCCCTTTAATGCAATCTGCACACGATAGCACAGGTGCAAGATGGCTTAGTGCGCATGTTTCCAGGCACTAAGTTTTGGCACTGCAAAAATCGAGTTGCAGACATTTTCAATGTAGTCGAGAGGAGGGAAATTCTCATTGCCGAACATAATAGAGCGCACAGAGCAGCTCAAGAAAATGTTAAGCAAGTCCTCTCGGAGTACTATTTTCCAACAATGGCAAAAATAGCTAAAGAAATTGCGAAAAATTGTAGAATCTGTTCAACGGCCAAATACGATAGACACCCGAGAAAACAGGAGCTAGGGGAGACGCCGACTCCCGAGACTCCTGGTGAACTTCTGCATATTGATATTTTTTCCACAGACAAAAAGTTTTTTTTGACATGTGTTGACAAGTTTTCTAAATTTGCAGTCGTACAACCAATTCAGTCGCGCACTATCGAGGACTTCAAAGTCCCGCTACTGCAGCTCATGAATTTCTTTCCGCGAGGCAAGACAATGTATTGCGACAACGAGCATTCACTGAATTCACTGACAATAAAAACCCTGTTGTTAAACAACTACGGAGTCCATAGTGCTAATGCACCTCCGCTGCATAGCACCTCCAATGGCCAAGTCGAGCGCTTCCATAGCACTCTGGCCGAGCTTGGGCTTTGCCTCGAGCTGGACAGAAACACTAATGACTCAGTCGAAATCATAATGATGGCTACGGTTGAGTATAACAAGACAATACATTCAGTTATCAACAAGGACCTGTTGATGTCATCCGTGTGCCCGCAGGTGAACCTCAGGAGGAAATATCAGCAAAGTTAAAGAGTGCGCAAGACGCGCTCCGAGCCAGGCTAAAAATAGGGTTTTTGAAGTAGGAGAGGAAGTCCTAGTAAAGAGAAACTGCAGGCTGGGCACCAAGCTCACGCCCTTGTGTGAAGAACGAGTCGTAGAGGCAGACCTTGGCACGACCGTTCTCATTGGAGAGAGGGTGGTCCATAAGGACAACCTTAAGTAGGGCGAGAGCTAAATTTAAATATTGATCCTACGCAACTTGACATTAGTTTTAAGTTTCAATATTTTGCGCCACTTAGCATTACCTTTAAGATTTTAAGCCGCTTGGCGCTATCATTAGGAGACACATATTAATAGTACAGTCCGTGTTGTCTGTTTTCCGCATCTCTGGGTTTTTGCTATCTCTCTTTCTCGTGGGTGCTGCGGCGCGAGTGACCGATTACTCACACACCAAATATATCCCCATTGTTGAGGGCGAAGTTCTGGTATGGGAAGAATTCAGCTTCGTCAGGCACTCCGCAAACATCTCTGAATATGAGAGAATGGTGAAGGAAACAATGGGGCTGTGTGAAATGTTTCCGCAGTCGCACATGAAGAAGCTTCTAAACGTGGATGCTGCCATCTCAGGGATGTGGTAGAAGCTCTTGGAGTGCACCACAGGGTAGCAAGGAGTTTGGATTTCTTGGGCACAGTCCTCAAAGTAGTTGCAGGAACACCTGATGCTAGTGACTTTGAACAGGTAAAATTCACAGAGTTACAACT
Source organism: Drosophila colorata (assembly GCA_035041545.1). Lineage (NCBI taxonomy): Eukaryota > Metazoa > Arthropoda > Insecta > Diptera > Drosophilidae > Drosophila > Drosophila colorata. The sequence continues at coordinate 44,129 of JAWNLD010000103.1, read as the reverse complement.
GGTGAACTCCAACAACAGGCAGGTAGCTATAAACACGAAAGTTCAAGAAGAAATCAACCAGCTAACGTCAACCGTCAACACATTATTTAAAGCTTCAAAAAAGGAGCAGATAGATTCCGGGCATTTGTACGAGACGCTCTTAGCTCGGAATAGAATGTTGCTAATGGAAATGCAGAATTTGATGCTCGCGGTAACCCTTGCAAAGATTAATATCATAAGCCCAAATATATTAGATCACGCGGATTTGAAATCTGTTTGGCTAGATGAACCCACAGGTACCCCAATAGCTGACCTTATGTCCGCTGCGTCCGTTAAAGTGTTACAATCTGTTAACGCCCTTCACTTTATCATTAAGTTTCCAAAAATTAAAATTGCTTGCAGGAAGGTGACGTTGTATCCAGTCGCTCATGAGAATGCTGTACTACAAATCAACGACAGCATTATAGCTGAATGCGGGGATCAAGAACACTCTCTTAAAAATTGTACTTCGACGCCGGGAGGAACCTTTTGTCAACTATCACCGAATAGCTCTTGTGCCAGAGAGCTTCATGCTGGTGGTTCGGCAAACTGTCAAATGCAGCCGAGTCATCTGGACCCGATCACATGGGTCGATGACGGAATTCTGATTATCAATGATCGGCCTGCTAAAGTTTAAGTTGACAACGGTACTGAAACTTGGGTTCACGGAACAAATCTAATCACGTTCAATAAGTGGGCTCTAATCAACGAGACTAAATATCTGAATCTCAACAGTGTCCAGAGTAAGTTCCCCGGCATTGCGGCATCTCCCCTTCTGAATGTCACCGGCCACCAGGACGTACTGAGTCTCCCTTACCTTCATCGTTTAAATGAACGTAACCTGGAGATCATCAAGGAAGTCAAGGACGAAATCGGGAGTGTCAACAACGTTGTAATGGCCTTCTGGTTGGGAGCCATTTGTTGTGCTATACGATACAAGAAGAACAAGATAACAGCCAAGGAAATTAAGGAGGTGATCGCCGAGATAGGAGCGGCCGAGGGCAGCCTTAACTTAAAAGGGGAGCAGTTAACAGAAGTTAACACAAGTTCATTGTAACTTGATATTACACCAGCCACAGACGATGACATTGCTCTGGGCCGGATTTCTTGCACAACGGCAGCACACGAGGCGCAAGCTAAGCATTCTAGGGGCCGTTGTGAATCGTATTCAATAGCTTAAGTAACTTTCATTTGAATTCGCTAGTTTAATTTTATTTCGGTTTTTGATTGCGGCGCATCGGCCCAATATAACTAATAATTCAACTCACTCACTGGTCCGAACGACCTTGTGATTAATAAATGATTAATAAGTATTTAATTTATATAAATAAACCGAAACGGTGATGCCTCGCAGAGCAGATGGCTACTCTCCGGGCCATCAGAAACCGCGGCTTACAAAAAGTCGTTGTTTTTATTGTAATTCAGGGAAGAGATCAGGTTGTGGTTCTAGGAAATGATGAAGGCCATCAATGATATGGCCACCGCCTGGGAGTCGCAGCAAGTTTACTACTGAGACCGTCAGGGAGAATCTAGGCCCAATATAACTAATAACTCAACTCACTCACTGGTCCGAACGACCTAGTGATTAATAAATGATTAATAAATATTTAATTTATATATATAAACCGAAACGGTGATGCCTCGCAGAGCAGATGGCTACTCTCCGGACCATCGGAAACCGCGGCTTACAAAAAGTCGTTGTTTTTATTGTAATTCAGGGAAGAGATCAGGTTGGGGTTCTAGGAAATGATGAAGGCCATCAATGATATGGCCACCGCCTGGGAGTCGCAGCAAGTTTACTACTGAGACCGTCAGGGAGAATCTAGGCCCAAGTCAGCCATCGGGCATGGCGCATCAGGGTGCTGTCCCGAAAAGACACCCTAGCGTCATACCAGCTCCCAGGCCACCGCCTAAGGCAGAGAGGTTGACTACCTCGAGTGGACTGAGTGGAGGACAAGGGTGGGCTTGGCGTAATCCAAGGCCGGACCGTAGGCTACGGGGAAACAGGAGAGCCGGAGAATTTAGGCAGGCGACAACTGGAGGAGAAGATCGCAGAGACGAAAGCCACAGGCGACCACCCTCAGGTCCGCCTTGGGTCAAAGTAGACAAATTGAAACTGTCCTTTGACAGGTCGAACGACCGGGGATCCGTTAAAGATTGTGTCTTCAAATTGGAGTACCTTCAGAGGCAATTCCAAAGTCCAAAGGGCGAGGCCTTCAGGAATTTTCACGTGCTGGAAACTGCGCGTGCCAGAAAGTGGTAATTGATTAATTGGGACGATCTCCGTAGGCCTCTGTTAGGAAGGTTTAGAGGTAGCTGGGATGACGTGGATCGGATACAGGAGCCAAGGCAACGACAACAACTCCCTGGAGAGTCTGTTAACGACTTCATCCAGGCGATGACGGCAATGGCATCGCGATTAGAAGCTTAACTCCCCGAGTCGAGGCTGATAAAGCTGATAAAGGAAAGCTTGACGGACTCCATAGGGCGCCACATCTACTCTATGGACGTGTACTCGGTAGATCATTTGCGGGAAGAATGCAACGAGATCGCGATGAGTTTGGGTCAACGTAGTGCTCGTGCAGCATACGGCACGAATCCGAGATATGCCAGGCAGGGTAAGCCGAATGTTAGCTCGCTTGAAGATTATCCTGCAGACGAGCCTAGGGCCGAGGCAACAATAGTATCATTATCCGCACGCAAAATAAAAATGTAAGGCACCTACCCTACGAAGAAAGGATAAGGGCATATAGGTTAGCTAGGAAAAGGATTTTTGAGGCACGGCAGCTTGACGGGATGTGATTACTCACTCGAAAAGTAAAAGGCACTCGACCAATTCACAAGACGACGCTCGGTGAGAAGAAAAGTGGTTGAGTTCGTCAAAAGAGGGGAGAAACTCGATTCGAGAGTATTTGCGGAGGTCAGCATCGAAGGCAAATGTATTGCTGGACTCTTAGACACTGGGGCCTCAGTGAGTCTCCTGAGGCGTGGCTCTCGCCAGTTTTTAGCCGAGATCGCGGTACCGATAGAGCGATACGTGTCCAGGGTACGAACGGCTTCGGACGAGGATCGATTCATAATAGGCCGAGTACAGGCAAAATAATATAAGGACAGGGAGGAGAACATGACGTTCTACATCTGCCCGTACTTGGAAAAGCAGGCATATCTTGGAATCGATTTCTGGCGTGTCTTCGGATTAGCCCCTAACGCCAAGCCAGACAAGCCAAACGCTTCTATAGAGTCGATCGTAGTGGAACCGAACGTAGTTGAGGAAATAGAGCATTACGAGGGGGAAAAATATCAGGAATTGGAGGCGGAAGCTTGAGACCTGTGAAGCAAAGAGAAAAGCCAGCTGGACTCAGTAAAATAAGAGTTTTTAGCTTTTGAGAAGGTAGGACTGGGGAAGACAACAGTGGAAACGCATAGGATAGAGCTGATTAAAGGGACGACTTCCGGCGATGCAGGAAGTTATCTTGGGCGAGGTAGACAAGATGTTGGCCTTGGGAGTCATCGAAGTCAGTGATAGTCCGTAGAGTAACCGCACTACAATTGTGCGAAAGCCGGATAAAAATTGTTTCTGCTTAGATGCTCGCAAGCTCAACGCTGTTATCGTCAAAGACGCCTATCCACTTCCATGCATCAAGGGTATACAAAGGCAGCAAAGAATATGCAGCCGTTACTGTGCCACGGTGCCCGCTCTATCAATTTGTCATGATGCCCTTCGGACTTTGTAATGCTGCTCAGCGACTATGCCGCCTAATGGACAAGGTAATCCCCACACAGCTCAGGTCAAATGTGTTCGTTTATCAGGACGATCTTTTGATTATCGCTCCAGACTTTGAGACGCACATAAAATACTTGAGGCTGGTGGCAAAAAGTCTGCGGCAGGCGAACTTGACGATCGGGCTAAAAAATCCAAGTTCTGCTCAAGTATCTCGGATTTATATTAGGTGAAGGGACCTTACGAACCGACCCTGACCGCGTAGCAGCAATTCGGCGAATCGGCGGAACCTCGATTCGTTAAGGAAGTGAGCAGTATTCTGGGAACCGTGGGATGGTACCGCCGGTTAATCAGAAACTTTGCGGAAATAGCAGCACCACTTACGGAGGCACTAAAAGGAAGTCCGAGAGGGAAATTCCATTTGAGCCATGAAGCAGCGAAAGCGGTGCGTGAATTGAAAGAGGCGCTTCCATCCGCTCCTGTATTGGTTCACGCTGACTTCTCGCGTAGGTTTAATGTACAGTTAGATGCATCTCATTTCGGAGATGGAGCGGTACTGTTTCAAATCGATGCCGAGGGCAATGAAAGGCCAATAGCGTTCTTCCCCGCCAAGATGGATAAACACCAGGTGAATTACTTGGTGACGGAGAAAGAATGTCTTGCCGCGGTATTGGCTGTCCAAAAGTTCAGACCGTACATCGAAATGATGCCATTCACGGTAATCACCGATCACGCCAGCCTCAAATGGCTCATGTCATTGCGAGATTTGGACGGTCGCTTAGCTAGGTGGTCTCTACGCCTGCAGCAGTTCGACTTCCAGATCGAGCACAGGAAAGGGGCGGACAATGTTGTCGCTGACACTTTGTCACGCAGTGTCGCCGAGTTGTCGCTGGATTTAGAGCAGTTGCTGGGGATACAGACAGTAGCGTTTGAGTCGGATGAGTATCGAGAGATTTTGGAAGAGGTGCGTAAGAATCAGGATCGATTACCAGATTTACAAATAAAGGGTAAACTTTTGTACAAACGGACTGGGTTCGAAAAGCTGGAGGATGAAGTCGAGGGTACACTATGGAAGCTGTGGGTGCCAGAGTCGCTAAGTTCGACACTGATAGAGCAGGCTCACGTAGACCCGAAGGCATCTCATGGAGGCGTGGCAAAAACGCTATATTTGTTAAGATGGTAATTCTACTGCGCAACGTAGCAGCTCATGTGCGAGAATATGTAGGCAGATGCGAGGTATGCCAGGAGACGAAGTTGCCGAGCCACCGGATGCAAGTTTCAATAGGGCATGTGTTGAAGACAGAACGGCCCTTCCAGAAAATAAATATTAATTTTTTGGGAAAGTATCCGCGGTCGAAAAAGGGTCGTATTCGTCGATCATTTTTCGGAATTCACGTTTCTGGAGGCCATGAAAGATGCCACGGCAGACAACGTAGTCGAATTTCTGGTGCACGAGGTATTTTTCAAATTCGGTGTCCCTGAGACGATCTACTCAGACAACGGCCGACAGTTCGTGTCCAAGAAGTTCGAGAATACGATCAACGCCATTCTCCCCAGAGCAATGCAGCTGAGCGCGTCAATCGCATGGTGTTGGCGGCGATCCGCTCGTATTTGGAACAAGACCATCGGGAGTGGGATGCATTTCTGCCCGAAATCGAGGTAGCGAGTGACTTCAGCAAAGCATTCAATGCCAAATTCGTCCGGAAGTTTTGCAAATGTCGTGTCGTCAGTGCCGTCGGAAAAAATGTCTACGAAGTCGAAGACGGAGCCGGACGATTGTTGGGTGTTGTCCATTCGAAGGATCTGAGGGTTTCGAGATGAGGTCAGGTGGGTGTAGCCTACGTTGAGTGTTCCGTATGGTGGGGCAACCAGGCGAACGGAGTCAACAAATGCGCACGACAATTTTCACCGTTCATGGCGGCGCATAACTCAAAATTGTCATGTGGTGTTGCATTTGACTATCGCGCCATTTAATTATCGGCCACAAACTCGACTTTATTACTTTTTTTTAACTTTTATTGGAGTTCCGATAGGGTAGGACAGGGATTTAGGGAACCTTAAGCCACAATATATCTGAGCCGTGCCTTTACTACAGTGGCATAAATGACAAGAATTCGCTCCAGCTCGATTCTTATATCAGTACAATTAAACTTAAAACGCCCGCCAACCATTAAGTACTGCCCTCTAGCGGCCAAAACTGTAGATATAACATAGGGCAAAAAAAAAAAGTCGTTGTTTTTATTGTTATTCAGGGAAGAGATCAGGTTGGGGTTCTAGGAAATGATGAAGGCCATCAATGATATGGCCACCGCCTGGTAGTCGCAGCAAGTTTACTACTGAGACCGTCAGGGAGAATCTAGGCCCAAGTCAACCATCGGGCATGGCGCATCAGGGTGCTGTCCCGAAAAGACACCCTAGCGTCATACCAGCTCCCAGGCCACCGCCTAAGGCAGAGAGGTTGACTACCTCGAGTGGACTGAGTGGAGGACAAGGGTGGGATTGGCGTAATCCAAGGCCGGACCGTAGGCTACGGGAAAACAGGAGAGCCGGAGAATTTAGGCAGGCGACAACTGAAGGAGAAGATCGCAGAGACGGAAGGCGACCAACCTCAGATCCGCCTTGGGTCAAAGTAGACAAATTGAAACTGTCCTTTGACAGGTCGAACGACCGGGGATCCGTTGAAGATTGTGTCTTCAAATTGGAGTACCTTCAGAGGCAATTCCAAAGTCCTTGGGGCGAGGCCTTCAGGAATTTTCACGTGCTGGTAACTGGGCGTGCCAGAAAGTGTTAATTGATTAATTGGGACGATCTCCGTAGGCCTCTGTTAGGAAGGTTTAGAGGTAGCTGGGATGACGTGGATCGGATACAGGAGCCAAGGCAACGACAACAACTCCCTGGAGAGTCTGTTAACGACTTCATCCAGGCGATGACGGCAATGGCATCGCGATTAGAAGCTTAACTCCCCGAGTCGAGGCTGATAAAGCTGATAAAGGAAAGCTTGACGGACTCCATAGGGCGCCACATCTACTCTATGGAAGTGTACTCGGTAGATCATTTGCGGGAAGAATGCAACGAGATCGCGATGAGTTTGGGTCAACGTAGTGCTCGTGCAGCATACGGCACGAATCCGAGATATGCCAGGCAGGGTAAGCCGAATGTTAGCTCGCTTGAAGATTATCCTGCAGACGAGCCTAGGGCCGAGGCAACAATAGTATCATTATCCGCACGCAAAATAAAAATGTAAGGCACCTACCCTACGAAGAAAGGATAAGGTCATATAGGTTAGCTAGGAAAAGGATTTTTGAGGCACGGCAGCTTGACGGGATGCGATTACTCACTCGAAAAGTAAAAAAGGCACTCGACCAATTCACAAGACGACGCTCGGTGAGAAGAAAAGTGGTTGAGTTCGTCAAAAGAGGGGAGAAACTCGTTTCAAAAGTATTTGCGGAGGTCAGCATCGAAGGCAAATGTATTACTGGACTCTTAGACACAGTCAGTCTCTTGAGGCGTGGCTCTCGCCAGTTTTTAGCCGAGATCGCGGTACCGATAGAGCGATACGTGTCCAGGGTACGAACGGCTTCGGACGAGGATCGATTCATTATAGGCCGAGTACAGGCAAAATAATATAAGGACAGGGAGGAGAACATGACGTTTTACATCTGCCCGTACTTGGAACAGCAGGCATATCTTGGAATCAATTTCTGACGTGTCTTCGGATTAGCCCCTAACGCCAAGCCAGACAAGCCAAACGCTTCTATAGAGTCGATCGTAGTGGAACCGAACGTAGTTGAGGAAATAGAGCATTACGAGGGGGAAAAATATCAGGAATTAGAGGCGGAAGCTTGAGACCTGTGAAGCAAAGAGAAAAGCCAGCTGGACTCAGTAAAATAAGAGTTTTTAGCTTTTGAGAAGGTAGGACTGGGGAAGACAACTGTGGAAACGCATAGGATAGGGACGACATCGGTGAAAGACCGCCATTATCCGCTATGTCCGGCGAGGCAGGAAGTTATCTTGGGCGAGGTAGACAAGATGTTGGCCTTGGGAGTCATCGAAGTCAGTGATAGTCCGTAGAGTAACCGCACTACAATTGTGCGAAAGCCGGATAAAAATCGTTTCTGCTTAGATGCTCGCAAGCTCAACGCTGTTATCGTCAAAGACGCCTATCCACTTCCATGCATCAAGGGTATATAGAAAGGCAGCAAAGTATATGCCGCCGTTACTGTGCCACGGTGCCCGCTCTATTAATTTGTCATGATGCCCTTCGGACTTTGTAATGCTGCTCAGTGACTATGCCGCCTAATGGACAAGGTAATACCCACGCAGCTCAGGTCAAAGGTGTTCGTTTATCTGGAAGATCTTTTGATTATCGCTCCAGACTTTGAGACGCACATAAAATACTTGAGGCTGGTGGCAAAAAGTCTGCGGCAGGCGAACTTGACGGTCGGGCTAAAAAATCCAAGTTCTGCTTAAAGAGTCTCAAGTATCTCGGATTTATAGTAGGTCAAGGGACCTTACGAACCGACCCTGACCGCGTAGCAGCAATTCGGCGAATCGGCGGAACCTCGATTCGTTAAGGAAGTGCGCAGTCTTCTGGGAACCGCGGGATGGTACCGCCGGTTAATCAGAAACTTTGCGGAAATAGCAGCACCACTTACGGAGGCACTAAAAGGAAGTCCGAGAGGGAAATTCCATTTGAGCCATGAAGCAGCGAAAGCCGTGCGTGAATTGAAAGAGGCACTTCCATCCGCTCCTGTATTGGTTCACGCTGACTTCTCGCGTAGGTTTAATGTACAGTTAGATGCATCTCATTTCGGAGATGGGGCGGTACTGTTTCAAATCGATGCCGAGGGCAATGAAAGGCCAATAGCGTTCTTCCCCGCCAAGATGGATAAACACCAGGTGAATTACTTGGTGACGGAGAAAGAATGTCTTGCCGCGGTATTGGCTGTCCAAAAGTTCAGGCCGTACATCGAAATGATGCCATTCACGGTAATCACCGATCACGCCAGCCTCAAATGGCTCGTGTCATTGCGAGATTTGGACGGTCGCTTAGCTAGGTGGTCTCTACGCCTGCAGCAGTTCGACTTCCAGATCGAGCACAGGAAAGTTGGAATGTTGTCGCTGACACTTTGTCACGCAGTGTCGCCGAGTTGTCGCTGGATTTAGAGCAGTTGCTGGGGATACAGACAGTAGCGTTTGAGTCGGATGAGTATCGAGAGATTTTGGAAGAGGTGCGTAAGAATCAGGATCGATTACCAGATTTACAAGTACAGGATAAACTTTTGTACAAACGGACTGGGTTCGAAAAGCTGGAGGATGAAGTCGAGGGTACACTATGGAAACTGTGGGTGTCAGAGTCGCTAAGTTCGACACTGATAGAGCAGGCTCACGTTAACGCGAAGGCATCTCATGGAGGCGTGGCAAAAACGCTATATTTGTTGAGATGGTAATTCTACTGCGCAACGTAGCAGCTCATGTGCGAGAATATGTAGGCAGATGCGAGGTATGCCAGGAGACGAAGTTGCCGAGCCACCGGATGCAAGTTTCGATAGGGCATGTGTTGAAGACGGTACGGCCCTTCCAGAAAATAAATATTGATTTTTGGGAAAGTATCCGCGGTCGAAAAAGGGTCGTAGTCGTCGATCATTTTTCGGAATTCCTTAAGCCACAATATATCTGAGCCGTGCCTTTACTACAGTGGCATAAATGACAAGAATTCGCTCCAGCTCGATTCTTATATCAGTACAATTAAACTTAAAACGCCCGCCAACCATTAAGTACTGCCCTCTAGCGGCCAAAACTGTAGATATAACATAGGGCAAAAAAAAAGTCGTTGTTTTTATTGTAATTCAGGAAGAGATCAGGTTGGAGTTCTAGGAAATGATGAAGGCCATCAATGATATGGCCACCGCCTGGTAGTCGCAGCAAGTTTACTACTGAGACCGTCAGGGAGAATCTAGGCCCAAGTCAACCATCGGGCATGGCGCATCAGGGTGCTGTCCCGAAAAGACACCCTAGCGTCATACCAGCTCCCAGGCCACCGCCTAAGGCAGAGAGGTTGACTACCTCGAGTGGACTGAGTGGAGGACAAGGGTGGGCTTGGCGTAATCCAAGGCCGGACCGTAGGCTACGGGAAAACAGGAGAGCCGGAGAATTTAGGCAGGCGACAACTGAAGGAGAAGATCGCAGAGACGGAAGGCGACCAACCTCAGATCCGCCTTGGGTCAAAGTAGACAAATTGAAACTGTCCTTTGACAGGTCGAACGACCGGGGATCCGTTGAAGATTGTGTCTTCAAATTGGAGTACCTTCAGAGGCAATTCCAAAGTCCTTGGGGCGAGGCCTTCAGGAATTTTCACGTGCTGGTAACTGGGCGTGCCAGAAAGTGTTAATTGATTAATTGGGACGATCTCCGTAGGCCTCTGTTAGGAAGGTTTAGAGGTAGCTGGGATGACGTGGATCGGATACAGGAGCCAAGGCAACGACAACAACTCCCTGGAGAGTCTGTTAACGACTTCATCCAGGCGATGACGGCAATGGCATCGCGATTAGAAGCTTAACTCCCCGAGTCGAGGCTGATAAAGCTGATAAAGGAAAGCTTGACGGACTCCATAGGGCGCCACATCTACTCTATGGACGTGTACTCGGTAGATCATTTGCGGGAAGAATGCAACGAGATCGCGATGAGTTTGGGTCAACGTAGTGCTCGTGCAGCATACGGCACGAATCCGAGATATGCCAGGCAGGGTAAGCGGAATGTTAGCTCGCTTGAAGATTATCCTGCAGACGAGCCTAGGGCCGAGGCAACAATAGTATCATTATCCGCACGCAAAATAAAAATGTAAGGCACCTACCCTACGAAGAAAGGATAAGGGCATATAGGTTAGCTAGGAAAAGGATTTTTGAGGCACGGCAGCTTGACGGGATGCGATTACTCACTCGAAAAGTAAAAAAGGCACTCGACCAATTCACAAGACGACGCTCGGTGAGAAGAAAAGCGGTTGAGTTCGTCAAAAGAGGGGAGAAACTCGTTTCAAGAGTATTTGCGGAGGTCAGCATCGAAGGCAAATGTATTACTGGACTCTTAGACACAGTCAGTCTCTTGAGGCGTGGCTCTCGCCAGTTTTTAGCCGAGATCGCGGTACCGATAGAGCGATACGTGTCCAGGGTACGAACGGCTTCGGACGAGGATCGATTCATTATAGGCCGAGTACAGGCAAAATAATATAAGGACAGGGAGGAGAACATGACGTTCTACATCTGCCCGTACTTGGAACAGCAGGCATATCTTGGAATCAATTTCTGACGTGTCTTCGGATTAGCCCCTAACGTTGTAGGGTCAGACAAGCCAAACGCTTCTAAAGAGTCGATCGTAGTGGAACCGAACGTAGTTGAGGAAATAGAGCATTACGAGGAGGAAAAATATCAGGAATTAGAGGCGGAAGCTTGAGACCTGTGAAGCAAAGAGAAAAGCCAGCTGGACTCAGTAAAATAAGAGTTTTTAGCTTTTGAGAAGGTAGGACTGGGGAAGACAACTGTGGAAACGCATCGGATAGAGCTGATTGAAGGGACGACACCGGTGAAAGACCGCCATTATCCGCTATGTCCGGCGATGCAGGAAGTTATCTTGGGCGAGGTAGACAAGATGTTGGCCTTGGGAGTCATCGAAGTCAGTGATAGTCCGTGGAGTAACCGCACTACAATTGTGCGAAAGCCGGATAAAAATCGTTTCTGCTTAGATGCTCGCAAGCTCAACGCTGTTATCGTCAAAGACGCCTATCCACTTCCATGCATCAAGGGTATACAAAGGCAGCAAAGTATATGCGGCCGTTACTGTGTCACGGTGCCCGCTCTATCAATTTGTCATGATGCCCTTCGGACTTTGTAATGCTGCTCAGTGACTATGCCGCCTAATGGACAAGGTAATACCCACGCGGCTCAGGTCAAAGGTGTTCGTTTATCTGGAAGATCTTTTGATTATCGCTCCAGACTTTGAGACGCACATAAAATACTTGAGGCTGGTGGCAAAAAGTCTGCGGCAGGCGAACTTGACGATCGGGCTAAAAAATCCAAGTTCTGCTTAAAGAGTCTCAAGTATCTCGGATTTATAGTAGGTCAAGGGACCTTACGAACCGACCCTGACCGCGTAGCAGCAATTCGGCGAATCGGCGGAACCTCGATTCGTTAAGGAAGTGCGCAGTTTTCTGGGAACCGCGGGATGGTACCGCCGGTTAATCAGAAACTTTGCGGAAATAGCAGCACCACTTACGGAGGCACTAAAAGGAAGTCCGAGAGGGAAATTCCATTTGAGCCATGAAGCAGCGAAAGCCGTGCGTGAATTGAAAAAGGCTCTTACATCCGCTCCTGTATTGGTTCACGCTGACTTCTCGCGTAGGTTTAATGTGCAGTGCAATGTGCAATAGCGTTCTTCCCCGCCAAGATGGATAAACACCAGGTGAATTACTTGGTGACGGAGAAAGAATGTCTTGCCGCGGTATTGGCTGTCCAAAAGTTCAGACCGTACATCGAAATGATGCCATTCACGGTAATCACCGATCACGCCAGTCTCAAATGGCTCATGTCATTGCGAGATTTGGACGGTCGCTTAGCTAGGTGGCCTCTACGCCTGCAGCAGTTCGACTTCCAGATCGAGCACAGGAAAGGGGCGGACAATGTTGTCGCTGACACTTTATCACGCAGTGTCGCCGAGTTGTCGCTGGATTTAGAGCAGTTGCTGGGGATACAGACAGTAGCGTTTGAGTCGGATGAGTATCGAGAGATTTTGGAAGAGGTGCGTAAGAATCAGGATCGATTACCAGATTTACAAGTACAGGATAAACTTTTGTACAAACGGACTGGGTTCGAAAAGCTGGAGGATGAAGTCGAGGGTACACTATGGAAACTGTGAGTGTCAGAGTCGCTAAGTTCGACACTGATAGAGCAGGCTCACGTAAACGCGAAGGCATCTCATGGAGGCGTGGCAAAAACGCTATATTTGTTGAGATGGTAATTCTACTGCGCAACGTGGCAGCTCATGTGCGAGAATATGTAGGCAGATGCGAGGTATGCCAGGAGACGAAGTTGCCGAGCCACCGGATGCAAGTTTCGATAGGGCATGTGTTGAAGACGGTACGGCCCTTCCAGAAAATAAATATTGATTTTTTGGGAAAGTATCCGCGGTCGAAAAAGGGTCGTAGTCGTCGATCATTTTTCGGAATTCACGTTTCTGGAGGCCATGAAAGATGCCACGGCAGACAACGTAGTCGAATTTCTGGTGCACGAGGTATTTTTCAAATTCGGTGTCCCTAAGACGATCTACTCAAACAACGGCCGACAGTTCATGTCCAAGAAGTTCGAGAATACGATCAACGCCATTCTCCCCAGAGCAATGCAGCTGAGCGCGTCAATCGCATGGTGTTGGCGGCGATCCGTTCGTATTTGGAACAAGACCATCGGGAGTGGGATGTATTTCTGCCCGAAATCGAGGTAGCGATTCGCAATGCCGTCCACTCAGCAACTGGGGTTACACCGTTTTTCGCAGTCTTTGGCCAGCATATGTACCTCAATGGGGCTAGCTACAAACTTGGGCTAACACTCAATCTCAGATTTGGGGGTGCAGGATAAAATCCGGCTAGTGCAGAAACAGGTGAAACAGCACCTGAACAAAGCATTTGAGCGTAGTCGACAGCAGTACGATAAGCGTGCGCGCAATTTTCACTCGGTGCCAGGCCAAGAAGTGTACAGGCGAAACTTCGTACTGAGTGACTTCAGCAAAGCATTCAATGCCAAATTCGCCCGGTTTTGCAAATGTCGTGTCGTCAGTGCCGTCGGAAAAAATGTCTACGAAGTCGAAAACGGAGCCGGAAGATCGTTGGGTGTTGTCCATTCGAAGGATCTGAGGGTTTCGAGATGAGGTCCGTATGGTGGGGCAACCAGGCGAACGGAGTCAACAAATGCGCACGACAATTTTCACCGTTCATGGCGGCGCATAACTCAAAATTGTCATATGGTGTTGCATTTGACTATCGCGCCATTTAATTATCGGCCACAAACGCGATTTTATTACTTTTTTTAAACTTTTATTGAAGTTCCGATAGGGTAGGACAGGGATTTAGGGAACCTTAAGCCACAATATATCTGAGCCGTGCCTTTACTACAGTCGCATAAATGACAAGATTTCGCTCCAGCTCGATTCTTATATCAGTACAATTAAACTTTAAACGCGCGATAACCATTAAGTACTGCCCTCTAGCGGCCAAAACTGTTGATATAACTTAAGGCAAAAAAAAAGAATTTTGTTTATTAAAATTTAATTTTTGAGCAAAACAAAAAAACAATGATGTGTGAGTAAGCGTAATGGAGGGAGAATCACCGAGGCCATGTAATAAGTTGCAATTAAAGGGCAACGGGAATTCAAATTTAAATAGCCCGTTGCAGGAAGTTCGGGTACGTAAGCGGCAACCTATCATCCTGCAACGAATGGGCAAGCTGAGAGGTATATGCAAACTATAAAGAATAAATTGTTAGCAGCCAGATGTACTCCCAGCACAATTGAAACTAAACTTTACAAAATTCTAATAGCATATAGACGATTCACACATCCAGTAAAATTAAAATGTCCATCAATGTGAATGTTAGGTAGGCAAATCCAGTCCCGGATAGATTTAGTTTTACCTCAGAATGATTTTTAAAAATATGAAATTAGCAAGGATTGCACACATTTAATAGAGGCTGAAAGAGTGGTAGTTAAAGATTATTTAAGTGGAACAAAAGGGAAGAACATTACCAATGTTGCAGCTACGTTGGGCGAATTACATTATAATATAAAATTAGACGATGGGAGAATATGAAAGCGACATATTGATCAGATTAGAAAAGTTTCAGTTATTTCAAACGAAGATAACCAAGAGATTTCAAAGATAAATACGAATACACCTGAAAAATATTAAAGATACAGCCATTAGTAGAATTAAGAGAATTAAATACATTGAGTCCTACAATAATCAATACTACAACTAATTGTGAGGGTGACTTACGTAGATCTAATCGAGAACGTAAGCTTCCCAAGAAATTATTAGATTAAGTTGCATCTTAAAATGTATGTTAAGAGAAAATCAAAATTACGTTGGAGAGAAATGTTATCTTATGAAATGAAATATGATATCGAATAAGTTATCACATTAATTACTTCAGCTACATTGTTCACCCTATGAATATAATATCCGATTTTGTACACCCTATGAATGTATGTACATACATTACGAAATAAAACTAGAGCATTCTCTTTACATCCATACAAGCGTGCGGTCATAGACATGATGGTAAACTTCGAGAAATGCTCAACGACTATGCCCTTGTTTGGACCGCGGATACTTCCCCAAAAAGTCGATATAAAGCTTTTGAAAGGGTCGTTTGGTCACCACCTCTTTTCCTAGGCCCACCTGCATACGGAAGTTCAACGTTTTGCTCTCCTTGCACGTCACACATTGCCGTACCCAATCTCTCACTAGACTAGCCATGCCTGGCCAGTAAAACTGACGGCGCAAGGTCTCTAAAGTCTTGGCGACCCCACCATGCCCAGCCGTCTGATCCACATGAGCCTTCTCTATCAGCCCGGCTGTCAAAGAGTCTGATTTCAAAAGCAACTCTCCCTCGACCCAAATATCCGGCAATTTGTCTCGATTCTGTCGCACTTGTTGGAGTATTTCTTGATAATCGGCTGACTTGAACTCGGTGGTCGTAAAACTCAGCAGACTTTCAGGATCAATTCCTACCGATTCGACACAGCGCGACAGAGTATCGGCTACCATGTTATCGCTATCTTTACGATGTTCTATGCTGAAATCGTAGCTTTGTAGTTGCAATGATCAACAAGCTAGCCCACCGCTCAGGTCTTTCATAGGTATCAGTCACTTCAAGCTGGCGTGATCTGTGATACATGTAAATGAAATTCCCTCAATATACTGTCGAAATTTCCTGATCGCTAAGATAGCCGCTAAGCACTCCTTCTCAATGACGGAATAATTCCGTTGATGTTTATTCAACTTCGCTCAGAAGAAGGCTATAGGTATTTTTTGTTGCTCGACATCCTTTTGGAACAACACAGCTCCTACACCAAACTGGAACGCATCACACTATACAAAAAATTGCTTGAAAAAATCAGCATGTGCAAGCACAGGTGCCGTGGTCAGCGCGGTCTTCAACCTATCAAATGCTTGGATAGCTTCCTCAGTCATCACAAACTTGCCGCTATCATTTTTGAGCATTTCCGTCAGCGCTAGAACTAGCCAGCAGTACCCAAACAAGAGCGGACTTCCTTACGAGAACGGCGATTCCCTTTATGCCTATGATTCTGTCCGGTCCATTCGTAGCATGCCGCCACCGAGGTAATTCAATGCCTTGAAGCAGAACTTGGAGTTATGCAATCCGATGGTGAAATTTGCTTCCCTTATGCTTTATCCTACACGTCTCAAATACTTTAAGTGAGTTGTAAAATCGGTAGCAATCACTAACAGGCCATCCAGACACACGAAGATGTTGGACCTCAATTCGGTGGGTATAACCGTGTTCATTACTCGAAACCGGTATAATGGCGTGACTGGGACGATGAAGACTGTATAGGGTTTGCTCTTCTCATCCAGCTCGACTTGCCAATAAGCGAACTTCAAGAGTTCGCTAGAGATGATCGATTCTGGACAAGATACCTTCTATACAGGGCAATGCATATGCGTCTTTCACTGTAAAATTATTTAGTTTGCGAACATCGAGGCAGAAACGGTTTTTGGCTGGCCTTTGCACTACGGTGGTGCGATTACTCCACGGACTATTACCATCCTCTATAACTCCCAAACTCAACATCTTATACACTTCGTCATCTACTACTTTCTACATACACACATAGCTGGCGATAGCGGGTAAGGTCGGTCTTTGAACGGCTGGGCTTCTTCGACCAAGTCGATGGTATGACTCGGGAAGAGAAGCTTCTCAGAACCTAAAACGGCTGTGGCTAGATTAAACGCTCGCCGGAAATCAATGGGAGATCGACACGGCCGATAATGGAACAATCATCTCCTCCAGCGGTTTGGACTATCGAAAAGTGTGGCTGCATCTGCATTCTTCGACCAGTTCCCGTCTTCCCTTTCCTAACAGGCTCGCTCTCGTATCCAAGAAGACTTTTATGAGATAATACCCTACTAATATTTCGGCAAACACACGCGAGTCAGTTTTTTCGCCTCTTCTGACTGCTTCCACGGCTTGCTTCTTGACCAGGCGACGTCTGCGAAAACGGTCTCGTGCTTTTTTAATTCGACGAGTCACCATTCGCATTCTCTCCAATTGCTTAGCGCTAAATATTCTATTCCTTACTTCTTAATATTTTCTTAATCGGTCTTCATGAGGTAAATGTTTAATTAAATTTATATCCTTATTTCTACAAATTTCTTCCTCCTTCTTAACTATCCCTTCTCCTTGGCAAACTGCTACCTGGACAGCCACACTTATAGCAGAAAAGCTTCCGCTCTATGGATGGGCAATCACAAAAATCGTGGCCCTGTTCTTCGCCGCTCCAACACCCGGGTCTGAAAGTACGCCTGTGATCAGTCCAACTCGTTCACCACCGCCTTTTGCCCCACACCGTATTTTGAAGGAGCAACGTAAGTCTGTCGACAATGACGCTTGCAAAACTAGCTTCCACTTCCATAGCACATACATATCTCGCTAAGTTTTTTCGTAACCCCTTCCTGATAATTTTAATCAGATGTCTGTCTGATAGCGGCTTTTGCAAGCGAGACGCCAGTAGTCGCATGGCATGAATATAATCTTCGGCCCCTTTTCCCGGCTGTTGCTCTCGTTGTAACAGCTCCTGCATCCGGTCATGTTCGGACCAAGGACCACGAAACCGATAGAGCATTGCCATCCTCAAAACTGGCTAGCTATCAACTGACGCTTGTTTCACATGCAGCCAATACCAATCTCTAGCCTTGCCTGATAAGAGGGTATGAAAGCCTCGCAGTATTTCGTGCCATAAGCATCGGTGTTGATGTTGAAGGAACTCTATGCGGCAAGCAAACTCTTTGATCAAGCTCTGACTGCTGTTCCCGTCGAACGACACTGCCCATCTACCAACATTCCAAGACTGTGTTACGCCATGATCGAGATTGGCGTAGCGGTGGTTCGGCGGTTCGGCCTCTACAATCTCCCCCATGTCTTGGACGCGAAAAAGGGTTACGCCAATACCGAGTGGCTTGGTGGTCCTCTATATCGGGTCTGCTTACACGATTCTCCGTGCTCCGAAGTATTGGTTTAGGTGGGAGAGGTGGCCCTCCAAACATCGCGCTATGCCCATTGCGCTTGGGTGTGGCATCAAGACTCAAATGCATGATAGGCGCAGCATCGAAGGTGTATGGTGTCGGCACATTGGGTGGAACTCCGCTTGGCCTTATCGGCAGATATTCCCCTACTTGTTCTCGTGTCCTCGTTGTGGGTACAGGACGAAGTACCTCGTTCAGCAGCTGCATCATGCTCTGCCTACCGGCCCTGATCTCGTCCCTTATAGCGTCACTTATCCCTTCGGATAAGGACTGCCTATAAATGGCATGAGCTTGGGCTTCGCCGCATTCACTGCCGACTTTTCCTCCGAAACTATTGTCGGCGGTAGCTGCTAAGAAGCTGGTTGTATTTGGATTGGCAAACGGGTGTGACTGAGGCACCTGGTCTGTACCAGCGTCCCCCCTCCACAAGCTATCGTTCTTGGGCAGCCTTCGCGAACGTGTTTGGTGACCATGTTTACCTACGCTTCCTCCTGTCGCCATTTAAACTCAGAGCGTATACCACCTTAAATAAATAAAAAGTATTTAACACTAACTGCAAAACAAAAATTCCAGCAAAATCAAAAACACCTAAAATTTCAGTTTAACAATAACTCAATAATTATCTTTCACAATAATGTATATAAATTTAAAAGAAAAGATAATCTTCGTCTGGCTGGAGTGTCAGCTAGTCTACGCTATTCTATTTCTAATGCTAAACTTGGGCTTGATTCTCACTACACGGTATTATGAATCCGAACCGTTTTCTTAAAATCGGGCGGTCTATCCCCGCATCCTGGCCGTCGGCTTATTGACGTGCACGGAGACTAACGTGTAATTATTACTTGAATAATACACGCCGCATCTGCACACACTGTTAGAAGTGCGACTATACTCTCCTAGTGAGGGCGGCTGGAAGCAGGTCCTTGGTAAAGTCATGTCTCTGCCAAGGATGCTAACTAATGGTAGTCGGGCAAAGAAAATACAACTCTTCAGAAAATTACCCCAATCAAAGGTGGAACAGTATATGCCGAAGGATTCATGACCGAGGGGGTGCTCGGCTGTTAGTATGCGGAGTCTGGATACCTGTCACCCTCCAGTTTTATTTTTCGACCTCCCGTGGTAGACGCGCTATGCCGCGGGCGATATCCCCTTCCCGTTCAGTCGTGGGATTCAAAATGAACCAAAATTTTTCAAAAAACAATGAGTCTGATGCGGCTCATATAGTATCACCCCAGGCTTCAACCTGCACGGTTGAGCCAATTTCTGGCACCGCAGCTGTAGGGCTGCCGGTCTCCACCCTCCCAAGCGGTGATGTTGGTCACCAAGGGGAGGATCCGGAAAGACCATCAACTTCCTTGGGTAAAGACTTGGAGTGTGCCACGGCATGGTCCGATAGAGGCATGGGTCTCTGAATCGGACTCTGACATCACACTCACCGATCTCGTCGACGCATCTAGTGAGATCTCTCAGAGATCCGGTCTAACGGATGCAGGCACTCAGGTATCATGTCTACATTTAGACCGTGAGATCGCCTATATCAAAATTACAAACCGCGAAAAGAAGCTGTTCAAGGCAGCTATCGCCAAAGGGCTCCCCAGAGAAGCTGCTTTAAGAGCTGCAAAGGTGCCTGCTGACGCCAAGGTCAAAAGGGGTCGCTCAGACGAAAAGTCTCCGGAGCTTGGTTTGTCAGAGAATCTGAAAAATACTCATTCAGAGTCGACAGCGCCATCGTACAGTCGGATAGCGAGCGGTGTCAAGCTGGGTTTTATCGTGACTGTTCGATCGTCACCTCTGACAGCGGAGCAAATGGCAACGCTAACGGCGGCGATCTTATCGTCCACCCTGACGTGTGTGACGCCAAGTGTGAAGCCAAAGTTCGAGGGTGTTGTTCCGAGAATGGATTGGCTCATGCTCGTCTGCTACGACAACAACGCAGCCGAGTGGGTGAGGGCGAACTTCAGCCATATCAAGGCTTACAGTTTGCTCGAAATTGAGCTGTTGGAGGAAAGCCAGTTCCCACGGGCGCACCTCATCCGAGGTTACTTCGCCAACAGCCTGGAGCTACCCAACGAAATGGTTCTGGGGCACATAGGTGCCCAGAACGTCTTCAGCACCAGCCAATGGAGGGTAGTGCAGCGGACCACGAGTGGCGCCATGCTGCACTTAGCCATCATGGTGGATGACACGTCGCTGATTAAGTGCGGCGCAAAAGTCTGGTACTGTTTTGGCCTTAAGAACTCGGTACTTAAGGAAAAGAGGAGCGCCGGTCCCTCTACTAGGGACGCTAAAGCAATATTCGTGATGCCGGCTGCCGGCTGCCGGCTGCTGCTGCCCTAAAAACAAAACCGGAACCTGGCTCGGGTCGCTACACTAGCTTTGGCTGCTGAGCCAGCAAATTGTTCGACCTATGATCACGTTCCCGGTGCGGCAGATTCTCAATCAAGGCAGGTCGTGGTTGCCGCATCTACCAGAGGCGCTGGTCTAAGTTGTTATATGACCGATTGAATGGAGCGCCCCGCGCAGCTATCGTTCTGGATAAAAGCGTAAGGCACTTGCCTCTAACAAACTTTTTCTCCATGGACCTAGTTTCGGCAACCATTAAGGTGGCTACGGCAGAAGGAGCCAAGGAAATTGTAGTGGCGTCTGCATATTTCCCTGGCGACACCGACGACGCACCGCCGATGGAGGTTCAGCGGGTCGTCGACTTCTGCCGAAGGACAAACTAACAGATAGTCATTGGCTGTGTGCCTTCTTGAATATCTTTTGTGCAGTCAATTAGATGTATCAAATAGAGGGTGCAAACCCACTTTTAGAAACGCTATCAGGCAATAGGTACTAGACCTCACTCTGGTTAGCAGTTCTTTGTCCGATTTCATTGAAAATTGGCGGGATACCGATGAGGCCACTCTTTCAGATCACCAGCACATCAATTTTGATCTCCCAGGCCAAGCGGAACTCCTTTCCAATTCTTTTAACCCAAAGAAAACTAATTGGGACCTGTACAAAGACTTAGTGGCTTCGAAAGTTGATCAACTTGATGCCAGCTTTAACTCAACGAGAGAGATAGAACTGGCGTCAAGAAAACTTCCAGATGTGCTTTTAACCTCCTACCATGATAGTGCGGCCCTAAGACCCCATCAGGCGAAACTTGAGGTTCCCTGGTGGAGCGAAGGCCTGGCAAATCGAAGGGAGGAGGTCAGACGGCTCTTTAACACGGCTAAGTCAAATAGAGACTCATGGGACACATACAGATGCGCGCATACTGAGTATAATAAGAACATTAGACGCGCCAAACACGATACCTGGCGCTTCTACAGCGAATGTGTGGAGTCACTGGAAAGCTGGAGTCACTTCCAGCAGTGTGGTGTGGGGCTCCTAAATAGAACAGATGGTTCTTACACACAGGATCTATCGGGAAACACTAGAGCTACTGCTTCAGGTGCATTTCCCTGGTTCTGTTATAAACCCGGAAAATCCCTGTAATGATAGGGATACTGAACCACCAGCTAGACGTGGTTACAGTCTGTCGGGTGTTATCTTCGACGCTGACAAGGTCAGGTGGGCCATTAAATCATTCGCTCCCTTCAAAGCCCCGGGGGGCGACCAGATATTCCCGGCCCTGCTGCAATACAGCCTAGAAGATATACTTAGTCCACTAATTGGTCTACTTAGGGCGAGCTTCACTTGGGGGTACATTCCGCTATCTTGGAGGGAGGTAAATTTGATTTTTATTCCCAAGCAAGGGAACAGTCCCTTGGACAAACCTATCTCATAAAGACCAATTACCCATACATCCTTTCTTCTTAAGACCACAGAACGCCTGTTAGACTTGCATATCCGGTGCAGATTGCAAGATACCAATTCCGTGTACCATACACAATTCGCCTACATCAAGGCCAGATCGACAGAGGTCGCTCTACATCAGATAGTCAGTAAGATTGAAAAGGCATTCGAGGGGAAGGAAATTGCTTTGAGCTCCTTCCTAGATGTCGAAGGGGCCCTCGACAACACTGGCTATTAGTCAATAACCAGGATGTTAGCATCTAGGGGGATTGACCCCTGCTCTATAACCTGGATAGAGAGAATGCTTATGCACAGAGACATTAGACCTTCACTGGACACCACCACTGTCCGCATCCGAGCGGTCAAACGGTGTCCACAGGGTGGGGTTCTGTCTCCCCTTCTTTGGTCCATGGTGATAGATGAACTACTGGTGAAACTATCGGAGTTAGGAATCGATACCATAGGGTATGCAGATGACCTGGCAACAATAGTCTCGGGAAAGTTCGGCTTAACCATCACCGAATTGATGCAAACGGCACTAAACACGGTCCTAAGATGGTGCACAGATGCGGATCTCAATATCAACCCATAGAAGGCGATTATCATTCCCTTCACGAAACGCTACAACATCGAAGTCGGTCAGCTCTACATCGGTGGGACACCCGTTGAGCTCTCCAGTAAGGTCAAATAATCTGTCTAATAAGAGACGGTCTAATAAGAGACTTAACTGGAGCTCGCACTTAGACAAAACGTTGACCAAAGGTACTCATGCCATATGGACATGTGGTCGGCTCTTCGGTAAGACTTGGGGCTTAGACTCCAAAGCCATAAGATGGCTGTATAGTATGATGGTTATGCCTGTTGTCACTTACGCTGCCCTCGTCTGGATGCCAAAGGTCCAGCAGGCTACCGTCATACAAAAACGCAGTAAAATTCAGCGACTCGTATGCCTATTCCTCACAGGTGTCATGCGCACAAGTCCTACCACAGCACTCACAACAGTCTTCGGACTGAATCCACTGCATTTGCACATAAAGAAGGTAGCTTCTTTGAGCCTTCTGAGGAATTAACACACAAATGGGTTGCTAGCAGCAGACATAGGTCATGCTAGTCTAGTAAAAACTATTGCTGGCTTAGGGATCTGCGACAGAACGGATCTTAAGACCACGGAACTTTTCTTCGGGGCGAAATGTAGGACTCTTATTCCAGACCGTAGGGAATGGGATGATGAAAAGCCTTGTAATTATCGCATGAGCCTATAGCGGTTCACAGACGGATCAAAAACTAATCAATGGGTTGGTGTGGTGATGGTGATCACAGGACCCAACTCTAAAATCTCGATTGCAATGGGTTTCCTGGCCCAATGTTTTTCAATCTGTGATCCACGCCATTGAGTCCTGCTCCAGACATATCCTTGACAAGGGGATAAGAGGAGCCACCATAAATATCTTTTCAGATAGCCAAGCAGCCATTCAACCTCTTTTCTCATGGAGGATTACCTCGAGACTGGTTGCGGATTGCTGGAATTGTCTCCAGAACCTCTCACATCGAAACCGGGTCACACTTTGTTGGGTCCCAGGGCATTCCGGAATTTCCGGCAACGAAGGAGCGGACGGGATAGCTAGGGCTGGTTCCGCAACCCCTCTTTTTAGAGCTGAACCCTTTTGTGGGTTAAGCTGGACCTCTGCCAAAGATTTGATAGAGGAATGGGCAAAGAAGGAGAGGGGAATCTACTGGTCAACAAGACCTGGATTACGACAAGCTAAAGAGCTGGTCAGCTCACATGTAGGTAGAAAGACCAAAAATCTTGCAAGGGCGGAGCTGCGGCTCCTGGTGTCCTATCTCACGGGACAGCACACAGTCCAGTATCACCTCCACATAATGCGCCTGTCCCCTGACACAGAGTGTAGACTCTGCAGAGAGGATGACGAGACAACAAAGCACATTTTATGTAATTGCACAGCCATTATTTTGAGTAGGAGGAAGTATCTATGCAGAGAATTTGTTACTCCTATCCCCACAGGGAGCCCCTTGGCACAAAAAACCGCAATTCGGTCGCTTTGCCACTGAAATCTCTGTTGTGAGATTCCCTTACAAATAATAATAATAATAGGGGCAGGAGTGAGGTCACCCACCCCTGCGAATACTGAGCTAGCTGAGGTTGCCCCCTGAAACCACAAAACGTGTTACAAATATGGCGCCCAAGCTTTTGAAAACATCACTGGATCACTGGAGCCATGTTCGCTGAAACGAGTTCTTGTGATCCGCGAGTCGCGCTTGTTGAATTCAAAAAAAATTAATAAATATTAATAGATCGAAACGGCGATGCCTCGCAGATGAGATGACTATTCTCCGGGCCATTGGAAACCACGGCTTACAAAA
This sequence comes from Drosophila colorata, assembly GCA_035041545.1. Lineage (NCBI taxonomy): Eukaryota > Metazoa > Arthropoda > Insecta > Diptera > Drosophilidae > Drosophila > Drosophila colorata. The sequence goes on along the minus strand of JAWNLD010000103.1, from coordinate 19,917 downwards.
CTTCACTGTTGTGAGACTCCCTTACAAATAATAATAATATCCCCGCATCTTGCATCCGAATGCAACGCGCAGTGAAAATAATATTCCTACGGGACACTAGCGACGCCTGACCGATTTGATGACCGCCCGAATTCAGAAAACGGACAATTAGATGCTTGTACACACACGAAACAATAAAAAAAAAATTATGCTATTGCCCACAGCAAAAAACTACAATCCAATATACTCTACATCACAATAATTTCACAGTCTCGTTCAGATCACATTTGTCCACCAGGCAATGTGCACAGTTGCAACTGCTACAAATAAGCAGCGACGACACAGCGTCACCCTTAGTGACATGAACGCTTCTTGATAATTTACCAAAACAACTCTCTGGGAGCAATGTTTCCTGTCCATACTAACAACGCAACAGCCTCCGAGGCCTACTCTGTCCCTACTTTGACACAGTACAAAAGTTGGTTGGATCAGACTTAGCACGCACGATTGATGTGACTCTTGGCTCCTTACGTGTCGCGAATTCAGCGTGATCAAAAAGGCAGACCACGGGTTACGAGACTTCGTCTTCTCGTGCTTTTATTTGATTTTTTGAAAAATTGCAAAATTTTCATTTGAGCGCCATATTGTTACATTTCGGTCTGTCTCAAGTGGGCAGTGCCGGCTAGCCAGTACTCTCGTATAGGAATGGGTCGGCCACGCCCGCCGTCACGAACAATCACACAAAACTACAAAGTCTGCCCATCACTAAACAGCTGACTCAACACAAACAGAACTAAACCAAACTTGCTATAATATTAGCATTGGAACGGTGGCTTATGTGTTTTGCCACAGCGCTCCCGCCTTACCTATGTAGCTAAACAGTGTTTTTAGCTACATACTATATTAATAAATTTACGAGCCTTTAGGCGCGCATTTTAAATTCCAGCGCAACTATTTAATTGGCGAATTTGCTTAACAACTAACATTCAACTTTCTAATACTACATATACACGTAACAATTAATCATATATATAAATATATTTATGCTAATATAGCGCAGCAGAAAACCCCAAAAGTGACCAGGACCTTTTTATACGCTAATTCTATGCGCTCTGACAGTGCTAACGAAACAAAATGACGTCTGCTCGCCTTCGCTAAAGCATGCAGAGCCCCCGTTCCAAATGTTCGCCTACATTTCTAAGCCCAAGCAACTTCCAGCGGCGCCAAAGCCGTTGCATAGCCAAAATAAACGGATCTCTATTTTCCCTGTGTGCTTGCATAAGTCTGTTTGTTTCACATGCCGCTCTCTGCGCTCTTTCCCCGGTTCGCTCACGACCTGTTCCCCGGTTCGCTCACGGCCTGTTCCCCGGTTCGCTCAGCTCAGCTTAAAGCAGCCCAGCTGACCATTTCGACTGCCACTATCGATACGCTTAAATCCCGATGCAACAATTTCAAAACTTTCCTACTTTGCATCAATAGTTTTATTGATTGAAATTAATTGCTGGATTGCTCCGGGAATGCTCGCCGGAACAGAGTGGACTTGCTTGGTTAGCTCAGGTAACTTCTCAGCCATGTATTCATATATATATATTTATATTATATATAATTTTTTTTTTTTTTTATTTTTTACGAACACACTGTCACATAGTTTGACGTAGGACGCGGAAGTGGACGCCGAGCTCATATGGAAACTCCAGTTGGTCATTTTTGACAGATTGTGGACGCTTACACTGAACGCTTGTTAGTGGAAATAGGCTATTACACAGTACTTAGCTTCAGAAACAACAAAAGTAACAATAGACTACTGATATGTTTCACAGTACTCGGCTTTCCAGAAAGTTCAAAAGTAACAACAAACTACTGATATGTTCCACAGTTCTCAGCTCTTCAGCAAGTACAAAAAGTAGCAACAGAGTACTGGTTGTTACACAGTACTCAGTCGTCTCCCCTGCTCTACTTCGGCTACGCGCATGTTCCAACATATAAAGCTCGCTCGCCATTGGCTAAGACGAGTGCTTTTCTCCAGCATGCACCGGCACCGACTGTGTTTAAGGCAGCCAGGCGATTGATTTCGTTGCTCGTGTCAGCAGCAGAGCGCAACGACTTCGGTATTTGATCGTGTGGCTTTTGGAGAGCGAAAAGTCACTCGGCTGCCGTGGCTTTTAAAAAGCGAAAAGCCACTTGAAAAGCTACACCAGAAATTTCGTCTTGCATTCAAATAATGCGCGGTACTTATCTTAGTATTTATATTGTCTATGGTACTGATCTTTTCCACAGTACTCATCCCTTCAGCAAGTACAAGATTAACAACAGAGTACGCATCAGTTACATAGTACTCAACTTTCCAGAAAGTACAGGCTTATAACAAGCAGGTATGAAATAAAAGAGAATAATTAGATTGCAAGTACATATAAAGGGCATCAACAGGCATAATTCACTACTTTAATCGTCCGTTAATTTTTTGTCACTGTTACTTTCAGAAAGGGTAACAACAGTAACTAGTTCCTTTTAAGTAATCGTTATATATAACGAGTAGAGTAAATTTCGATCATCCCTATACCGTTCCAATATCATTAACTTATTTGTTATTAGTAATCTTTATTTTAAATATTGATTATTTGTATTTGTTACCAGTTGATTTTCATGGAAACTAATCCTAACTATTCAAAATATGCGCTCATAAATCGTCAGATTGAGCTCAAACAATCTGGGATTATTAATTCCAATGTTGATTTTAATATTAACAATAATCGCAATACGCCACTTGATAAACTTATGGTTGCTCCTGGATCATTGATAAAAATAATTGGAACTCCAGATGGTAAAGAAAGTGAAAAATGTATTGTTCAGATATTAGATTTCAATACCCATACTAATACGCACTTTTACGAATGCAAAACAAGCTACTTAGTCAAAGTTGCAGAAGATATTTGGCCATATGTAATCAGTATTGTGAATCTGGAAAGTCGATTGCGTCTAGTTTGCAGCAAGGAACAATGCCTCTGGTTGTTGAATTTAAAATTGAACGATCTCTTGAGTGTACAAGGAGAACCATTTAAAAAAGGAAATCTGTGCTTCGATTGTATTATACGTTACATTGGTCCAGTACAGGAATTAAGTCCTGTAGGATATTTTTTTGGATTGGAACTTTTGGTGTGTAAATGCCGGTCTTCATTTGTAAACTTTTACGTTATATATTTATATTGTAGCATCTAAATAATGGATACTCACCACAAGGCAAGGACATTGCGTTTGCAACAAAATATATGCAGAGTGAACCCTCTTCATCAATATTTGCCACGGCAGACTGGATAGCTCCCGTCTCCAATGAATTAAAACATAAATTATCTGCCAAAAAGTTGATTAATGAAACTATTGAGCGGGTTTACACAGCCATTGTGCCAACAACTCAGCGAAGTGATAACAAATACAGAAAACGACAGCCTTCAGCCCAGTTTTATGATTCAAACCCATGGATAGGGAAAAGCACAGATGCACACGACCCCGAAACCATGACTGAGACAACCAAAAGTGATGTTTGTGTACCCATAAACGAAGAAAGTCAATATAATAATAGGGATTTTAAGCTACCTTTTGACAATAATTCGGCACCTTTGGAACGAAAGGGAACTTGTCACATTAATGCAAAAAGCGCGACAAGTTCTCGGAAAAATACTCCTAGCGAGAAAGACTTTGGTATAGATAATTGTACTGCAATTAATATTGTAGAACGAGACATTATCATCATAAATAAGAGTGACATTGAAGAGTCCACCAAGAACGAACATAATGTAATTATTATAAATAATCCTCAGGAAAAGGAAAACGTGGATTTAGCAGATTTGCTAGGAACAAATTGGCCGACAAATGCTGGAGGAGCTGCTATGATTTTAAATAGAACACAATCAGTTGCAAAATCTTGTGACAATAAATTGGAAACATGTGGATCGACTGTAAATTTACAGAAGACTAAGGAAAAAAGTACGCAAGTAATTATTTCACCTGTAGATGCCAAATCTAATCCTGGTAATAATAACATGAATATTTATTGTCTTAAGTATTAGTATTAGTATGATATACAATTTATGATACACGTTTTTTGTATCCATGAAGAAGGTATTATAATTATATTACAGAATGTGGAAAGCATATATCAAGTTAGCATGCTAGTCTCTGGTCTTTCGTTTGCTGTAGATTGTAAACATGTCGGAGTATGATCGTGGTGTCTGATATATTGATATGCTATTCCAATGGAATAATTCCAAAAATGTAGGTCTTTTATAAAACGACTTTGCAAACGTAAACGTGTAATCGAGATATACATAATATAACCAATTCGTTGGTTGATAATTAAAAAAATATATTTTATTGGGTTATAGACAGAGTTATGTACTTACAGTGAATTGCATTTACGAACTAATTTATATGTCTTAATCTAGAGCTAATGAAACCTTTGTCCAACGGTCAATCGTCACTGTTGTCGTCGACGCCGCAAGCTTGGTGTTGTTGTATATGAGATAATGCAGAATTGGTGGTCTTCGCAGGGGTTCGCATTTCTTCGGAACCATAGTGGCTAGTGGGGCGTGGCAATTCGATTAAATCTATATCTCCCTTACTTTTAAAGCTAGATGTATAATTATTCAATTATCTGTAAACACTCTTGGACAAAGTAATATGCTGATGATCTACTCTAACGGTCGCATCAAAACTTATTTTGCTACGCCCACTACCTCGTTCACAATGTCCAAAACTCTATATGTGAACATCAATGATGCCAGTGTCCCATTGCAGACGCCACCTATTGTATACGTTGGTACTTATTATTTGGTTTCATTAGAATAGTGTTGGATAACTGTTCAAATTTATCACATGGGAAATTAAGTCATAAGGGAAAAAAGGAGGTCACTGATCACTGTTCGGTAGATGGCGCTTAGTTGCCAGACTTTTTCGTATTCTTAGAATTTGTGCGCGGCTGTTTGCGATTGCGCACTTGTCATATAACTTGAGGTGAGTTTTGTCACAACTTGATCAACTGGTAGTGTGGTGGTGTAATTATGCTATATTATATCTGTAAACACTCTTGGACAAAGTAATATGACACATGATTATAGGAATACAATTTAACTCTTTTCTTTTTAATCAAACAAATGATTATCTCAGAAATTATTGAATTTCGTCATACCAAAAACAAGCTGCTGATGCAAAGGCTGGTCTTGATTCTTTTAATAATTCAAAATTCCATTTCCAGTTCAAACCAAAATTTCTTAAAATTCTATTCTTCTTGCTTTTTATTTGAATTTTTCGTATATTTATTTTATTTATTTATTATTATATTATAATATATTATTTGCTTATTCCCTTAATATACAACTTTTTTTAAGCTAGTGTATGATATACAGTGTTGTGCATAAGCTTTTCATCTGTGAAGTTTAATTTAGTGTTTTAATGAATATATACATTGTAGTTGTTGATATTTATTAATAAGGAAAAATGGGAGACAAACCTTAATACCTATTTTTTCGTATAATTCTTATTAAATACTTTAACTTGAATTTCGTCACACTCGAAATAAAATGATTGTGGTTAGTTTTGTTTGGTTTTTGACTGCTTACAGACTCTGACTGCTACACTTTTCAAATTCTTAGAATTTGTATGCGGCTGATTCCTGATTGATTTTGCACTTATCGTCTATGTAACTTGAATTGAGTTTTGTCACAACTTCATCAACTAGCAGTGTGGTGGTGCAGTATAAACATAGTGTTAATCATATGAACCAACCGCAGCGGTCTCTGTGTGCACTTTTCGGCGCTAGAGCTATAGCGGCCGAAGTTAGTAACAGTCACCCTTTGTTATACTCGTTCAGTTTCAAAAAGAATTTTTTGAAATTTTTTAATTTTTTATCGTTTTAATTATGACATTGTTATCTTCTGTTAATTTGTTAATTCTTTCTATTACATCTTTATTTATTCAACTTGTTTGTTATTATTTTCTCGTAAAGGATACGCAGATTATGAATATTTCGGATTTCGTATACCTCACCCCAATTATTTATATTATTATTATTTTTTTTTATTTTATTATTATTATTATTTTATTAAGTGCTGCTGTGGTGGCGTGTGTATGGATGCAGAGGTGTTTAACGACAGCTCGCCCGCTCCGACTAGAGCCATCTTACTTGTTATACCCTGAACCCATTGAATATGGGTAAAAATGGTATAATGGTTTTGTGCAATAGTATGAAACAGGCAAAAGGAAGCATCTCCGACCCTATAAAGTACATTTCTATATTCTTGATCAGGATGACGGGCTGAGTCAATTTATGAACCTCGTTTGAGTGTGTGACATTGTGAATGTGTGTAATGAATGCAAAGAGGCTTAAATGTATGTAACGGCAGCTCGCCGCTGGGTGCAGGGTATCTCCTAGTCGGGCACACTTGACCAGAGCCATCTTACTTGGTCTTAGTATCAGTGTTTATCGGTTTTTTTGAACCGGTTTTTCTTACTATATTTCAGAAAATATAAGAGCTGGAGCCACCAAATTTGGTTTAATATGTTCTCGGGTGTAACGACAGATCGTAGCTGGGTTCAGGGCATCTCCTGGTCAGGCGCTTCCGACTAGAGCAGTTGTACTTGTTCTGTATACAATCATCCATATGTGAAACTATACGGGCTAGAATTTTTTGCACATTGTTTTTTTTTTTTGTATACCCTGAACCCATTGAAAATGGGTAAAAAGGGTATAATGGTTTTGTGCAAATGTATGTAACAGTCAGAAGGAAGCATCTCCGACCCCATAAAGTATATATATTCTTGATTAGAACGACGAGCCGAGTCGATTTAGCCATGTCTGTCCGTCCGTCTATAAGAGCTACTGCGACCAAATTTTGTATGTATATTTAAGCATACCCAGATCAAAAATGTTTCACTTTGTGGATACGAGTGCGCTAGTCGGATTTGTTGAGCTATGAGATACTTTATAGAAGGACCCAGCTCAGAACTGCATTAACATGCATTCAAACTTCCTTCTATAAAAATATGCACAAAAGCACATATTCAAACACACAGGCTCTGCTCAAGCTGCGCATCATTAGCTTCGACCTTGTTTTTGTTTCTGTTCCACACTATCAACAATTTAAAAGCTGAATTTGATTTGAGGCTGTGCCGCAAAACGTAAACAAACATTCCAATGCTTTCGTATACAACAGCTAATTATGTACTATGTTTACCAAAAGTTGAAATCAAATAAAAATTTGATCAAAATCAGTTAACGCAATTATAAATTATAAATTCTTAATAAAAATTGTGAAAAATACATGGCACGCGCCTTACCATATCAGTCTGTAATTGTGAATGGCGTCTTCTCAAATAAAATGCTTTTGGATATAAAATGTGAATGTCGAGACTTTTCTTCATTCCCTTATATTTTTTCCAAGTTCTATCCTTAAAATATTTGAACGACAGTTCTAAATTTGACATAAATCTAACTTATTAAAAAATAGTAGGGACTTCGGTACTTTACGCAAAAAGCTCCAGCTTCTGTGTTGCTAAAAATAACTTTTTGCTAATAAATTTATTTGATATTCACATCTCTTTAATATCGACAAATATCGATATAAGGACATGGGTTTTAACCTCTACAGCTAAAGCCACCATATTTTGTTGGTATTTTATCGTAATGCATACACGGATCAAAAATATTTCACTTTTTAGATATTTCCCATACTCTCCCCAACATGGAAAAATATCAAATTCAAAAGGTGCAGCCTGTAATAAACAATAAACAGTAAACAGACAATACAATTGCAAGTTATTCGAGGTATTAGAGCACTCTTACTTGTTTTATATCTAAGTTATGTTATATTTGTTTGATTAACTTTAGCAAGCATTGCTTTAAGGATTAATAACATTTGTCGTGTATTTTGAAGTATATCCCGCCTATTTTCTATTGCAAATAGGGCTTGGATGTGTAGATATATTTTTAAAACTAAAGAACGGTTGAAGATAAGTTTATTTTAATAGTCGGCGATTTATGTGATAAATTATTACGAAATAAAATACGCAGCATCAATGCGAAGAAGAGAACCGGGCCAAAACACTTTGTGGAAGTTTAAATTTATAGACTTACATTTTGTATACACTTGAATCTTTATTATTAGAATCTTTGCTCCGCCTTTTTATACCCTGAACCCAATGAAAATGGATAAAAAGGTATAATGGTTTTGTGCAAATGTATGTAACAGGCAGAAGGAATCATCTCCGACCTGAGCTGAGTCGATTTAGCCATGAACGTCTGTCCGTCCGTCCGTATGAACGCAGCGATCTCGAAAACTACAAAAACTAGAAACCTAAACTAATCGACTATAGATTCTCCTAATCCATACGCAGTTCACGTTTATCATTTTTTTTTAGATATCTTGCTCCGTTTCATTATTATCGATAAAAGACTTGGTTTTCTTGGCATATCTCGGAGACTATAAGAGCTAGAGCCATCAAGTTTATTATGTGCTCGTAAAGATGACTTTGTGAATGTGTTAATGAATACAAAGAGCTTTATATGTATGTAACGACAGCTCGCCGCTGAGTTCAGGGTATCTCCTAGTCGGGCGTACCCGACTAGAGCCATCTTACTTGTTAATACAACATATGCCTTTGTGCGAAAGTGAAAGGTTTTACCTTAATAAGGCAAAATAATTAGTTTTTATATTGAACATTCATCTTTAGTTATAACTTACAAATATGGTTTTTTAAATTATAGTCCCTTGTATATAAATTTGTTGGACATATATTTGTGTGCATTTAAAAACAAGGTGTTTTCTGTGCAATTCTTCTGACGAACATTCAACTTGCGTCACAGTTATACATATGTACATACACATGGTATAAATAGCTTTGTCGCATTACATACCAAAAACTGTACTTCGTAAATATATTAGTATAATTAAAACGGAGAACGAAGAGGATTGGAACAAGTTTTACTTGCAAGACTTATCATTTACTACATTGTCAATTAAATTTAATTAAATAATAAACAACAGTATATATTTTTTGGCCCATTACTCAAACATAAACATACACATATTCGTAAAAATGTATAATATTCCGTTAACTGTTTTGGAGTTCAGGGGTTCGAAAAATGAAAGCGGATTTGAAGGTATACATAAAACATGTTTGAGTATATATAATGTTAATGAGGCTTTGGAATAATTTTAAATACAATACATATCATTTAAATTAATATATATATGTATATACATATACAGTTTGTCAAATAATTTATTGGAAAATTAAAAAACACACATAATTTCAATTTTAATGTCATATTTTGTATGAAAAAATATACTTTTCATAACTTTTTTTATTATATTATTAACACAAGTATTGTTTATAACAACGCCCAAAAATGATAGTTTAAATGGAAAGCGAGTCAACGACAATCTGTTACTTTGGATTTATTTCAACTATTATAAAGGCAAATCTGCCAAATAGTTGGCCAATCTGTTTTCCATCAGATTAAGGACAGTCTATATTATCTTAAAACGCGAAAATAGTGAATATCAGTTAGAGTTAAAGCATTCTGGAGGCACATCGGCTAAGCTAAGCAGAAGAGATGAGTCAAAAATACAAAAATTTATGAAAAGTATATTTTTTCATACAAAATATGACATTAAAGTTGAAATTATGTGTGTTTTTTCATTTTGCAAACAATTGTTTGACAAACTGTACATATATATGTATAGTTATACATTTTAGAGATATTTATACAGTACATACTGCTTATATGGAGCACCGCTTGTATGAAATTATTGTATAAGTGCATTTCTTGATATGTCCGGTGTATTTTATAGGAAATATAAGCGGTAATAGCACTTTTGCTATTGCATGTCATCGGTATATACTATATATCCGTTATATTTATACATATTTAATAGGTTAAACTTTTACAATTAAATATTGTAGTTCTTTTCTGCATGCCTCATAAACTTTCTAATATATTAACAAAAATATTTAAAAAAATAAGTAAGATGGCTCTAGTCGGGATTGGAAATTTTTGGACGATGTAGGACAATAACATTCGAAACAAGTAAGATGGCTCTAGTCGGGAGTGCCCGACTAAGAGATACCCTGAACCCAGCAGCGAGCTGTCGTTTCATAAATTTAAACCTCTGCATTCATACACACATTCACAAAGTCACACCTACACACTCACACAAACTCACGCAGCAAACTGAGCACTTTACACATCGGCTGCGCTTGGGCCCACTATGAAAAATGATTCTTGAATAACTTCTAAAGCAAGAGTTTTCAAAAAATCAAGTACTACTGACTTGGGCTTTGGTTTGTACACAGATTTTACCGCTCTTATTTCTTCCTAAACATTTCATAACGATCCTATTCTTAGTTTAGAAGTTATTTAAGAATTAACTTTCCATAGTGGGGGCCAAGCGCAGCTGCATGAGCATATCTCAGAAACTATAAGAGCAAGATATAAATGTATTACAGTACAAAATCGGTTCAGAAACACAGAAGTTGTTGAAGAAGGTGTACTAGTATATTGGCAAACCACGTGGTGGCAAACGCCAAGCGCAGACGTTTTCTGCATGCGTGTGCACACATACATACATACATACCTATACGTACTTACATGCATTCTCTCATACGCGTGAGTTTCTAAGTTCAGATTTTTACAGATTCAATCAAAATAATGCTGAAGCTCAGTGGTAGAGATGTTGCCTGGCGCGCTAACAGACGCGAGTTCAAATCCCGCTGTGTCAACGTAGATTAGATTTTTACCTTATGTTTATTTGGGGAAATATTGGTATTTGGCATGCACACCCTTAAAAAGCTTTCGCAGATCAACTGCAACCAACATTTGAAAGATATAGTTTCCTATTTTGTGAAAATTTTGGGAGGACTTTCACAACTATGGCATACTAAAATTGACCTGCAAATATTAAAGGCGAGCGCGCAGCGCGATCTTTAATTTGTATTATTTTTATTTTATTTTACTTAGTGCGGCTGTGGTGTCGTGTATATAAATGCAGGGGTTTAATTAAATGCATGTAACGACAGCTCGCTGCTTGGTTCAGGGGATCTCCTAGTCGGGCACTCCCGACTATAGCCATCTTACTTGTTTCGAATGTTATTGTCCTACATCGTCCAAAAATTTCCAATCACATTAAGGTCTGGTGACTGTGCTAGCGGAGTTATCAAGTGAGGGCTGTTATAAATCAACCAGGCCTGAACTATTCGCGCTTTGTGTTTGGGGTCGTTATCCTGATAAAATCAAATATTTGACCGCACGGCTAGATTTTTGACACTTTCCAAAAAATTGTTTTTTAAAATCTGAAGGTAATTGTGTTTGTCCATCGTATTCAAAATAAAAGCTAACATTCGCCTACCAGAAGTCGACATGCAGGCCAAAGCAATGACGCTGCTAACGCCATACTTTTTGTCTGTTGCCTTCAAGTTTTCTTTTTTGAGTTCAGTATTTGGTTTCTGCCGTACATAGGACATGCCATGAGATCAAAAACTGTTAAGTTTTGACTCATATACGAATATTACTGAGTTTCAAAACTCTAGGGCCTTTAAAACGTCTTCACTTTCTACAAAGTCTGTTCTTTGCACTGATTAACGGTTTTTATGAGCTCCTCGGGCATTAGAATCATGTTCGTGTAGTACCCACTGGAATGTTTCTACGCTATACTGTTTGAACATTATATGGATTGTCAGTCTTGTTGAAAATTGAGATCGGGGCCTTCCTGCCTTTATTATGCACCCGATTCTCGTTAACAAAGCGTGTTTATGCCGTAGAGGCATTAATATTGACCATTTCTGGAATATATATATTTTTTTTGAGTGACCGGTTTAAACATGGCTTATATCCAATTCTTGTTTGAACACATTTTAATTATATACGTGACTGGACACTCCAAGTACGGAAACCCGAATAAAATGCTTGTAAAAAGAAGAATGGAAGTAGAGTAAAAACATACAAATAAAAATCACAGCCAGATTGCCCAACATTGAAGTAATGCTGCACACAGAAGTGACTGCATAAAATAAGCTGTGGTTCTGCTCATTTAGTGGCAAGGGGGGCTTATGTTTTTAAACTTTGACTTGAATTTTACATTCGCTGAACATGTAACTACAAAACTACATTTAAATATCAGCATTCTACCTATCACTTTTGAAGTTAGAGAGTATTTAAGAAAATAGTATGCACTGCATAAAATAAGCTGTGAGACACTGTATTTACTTGCAGATAAAAAGTGAAAATGCACCGATATTTATATTATTTATCAACTTCATTTTCAGTCGTAGAACAACCTTGAAAACTAGTGATAAGAGATTGTCTCGATATATTTTGGTAAAATAAGGAGTGACCGTTAAAACCCTCGTTTTTATACCCTGAACAATTAAAAATGTTTAAAAAGGACATAATAATTTTGTGCAAATGTATGTAGTATGTAGTATATATAGCTGAGTCGATTTAACCATGTCCGTCTGTGCGTCCGTCCGTCTGTCCGTTTGCCTTGTGCCTTGTGAGTACGTGCTAGAGTTTTGGATAATCTTAAATTATTATAAGCTCAAGAGCGCACAATCCTTGTTATCCCAGCGGGCATTGCCACCAGCATCTGGAAACATTCTAAATGATAGACTTATTTGATTAATAAGCTCTAATATCGATAAAACTTTATTTTTAAATAAGAATATAAGAATATAAATATTTAAATAAGAAAAACATATTATGGGTCTTGCTGGGCCGGGCCGGACCGCTTCGGGCCCGGGCTTCAGAAAAAGTATCGTGTGTGCTCGTGCTTTTTACATTGTCCGTCTGTCCGCATGAACGAAACTTTTTTCTGCGCTATTGTAGCTAGAGGCTTGAAACTTTGGATACATACTTGTACTTATCTGCCTCAGACAAAGTGTTAAGATTGTTGTGCCTCGCCCACTGTGGGTGAAAAAAACGGAAACGGAAGCCTATATCTTCCACAGTTTTAGAGTTAGAGATCCCACAAAATTTAAAAAATTATTTCAAGAACCCTCCATTCCACCACTTGTGTACTTATCTCAGTTCCAATTCTTCTTCTTCCAATTCTTAACTCACCCCTATCGTTGATGTCCGAACTGCCTCATATTGTGTGAATTTCGCGGTCGGCGCGAAAAATCTAACAAAACTATTTTTCCGCGAGCCAAAGCCAGAAACGCATTTGCCGAGCCGAGCGCAGTCTATGTTAAGCATTTTACGCTCTCTATTTGTGAGAGCGCCCGGGCACCGATAGCGTTTTGGTTCTCAATTTTGCGAAAATCAAGCTGCCTTTCGTTGTTCGGCGTTACTCGTCTTAGTATTTATAGTGTCTTTGGTTGAATCGAATGAGGTGGGTGCGGCATCTGGCTTCTCCATCAGTTTGAACATAGCTTCCAGCAGCTTCTCCTTCACTGCCACCGTTCAGGTCGCTTCTGTCAATGAGTGCCACGACTAAGTGTCGTTTGACAAATTCCCTGCTCGACTTCTTGGCACGCAGAGAAGATTCACCCTCCCCGTGCCCGCCGGTGGTAGCAGTCACGCTTCCCACCGACTATTCCTTTAAGATAACTCTAAATGCTGAAGTTGCGACAGGCTTTGGAAACGAAATGTAATGATATGCTGCCATTTTAACGCAAAAGATTGGAAACCAGTTTAAAACCACTAACGTAACTAATTAGACGAATGGTTGTAAAGCGATATATTAGGGAAACCAATCGATCACTACAAATAACACATATATTTTATTTTCTTAATCAATTCAATTATAGAAATAGTGATTTATTTGACGTAATCTTTATTGAGCTTCTTTTTTTTTTAATGTCAATTTAGATATCAACAATCCAAGTTACCAGCTTTTAAATGAATTGCCTGGGACTAAGCTAACAATTGGATCTCTCGTTGAAGTCTCTGATTCTGGAATTTGCGCTGATTTGTATGGCGTTATTCGTTGGATCGGCATACCTCCTAATTCGCAAAACATATTGGTTGGAATTGAAGTTGAAGATGATCCAAACTTAAAAGACCTAATCAAATCCGACGGAACTTATAATGGTGTTCGGTAAGTTATTAGTATAGTTTAATACATTAGAATTTTGATTATTACAAATTTTCAGAAACAAATGTTGCACAAACCCAATATACTATTTTCTTGACTTCATAAACGTGTTTAAAAAATTTAAAAATAAATTTTGTCGTTCAGTTTATTTCAGTGTCGCGAAGGTGGAGCTATTTTCGTGGCGCATCATAAATGTACAAATGACCGTAGATTTGCCGATATAGATGGCAGCTATTCAATCAACACGGTATCAACTGACATCAACGCAATTAAATTCGGCCACGTTGATTGTCCTTCAGTGTTAGGTGCTGTCGCACCATTAGGCAAGTATATAAAATTATTCTCCAATTGTATGAATTAAAAACGTTCCAGTTGGGCGTACCAGACTGCGCAATACTCGTTCACGGTTTTTATTATACTTGTTATTTTGCAAAAAGTGTTCTTGTGGGCGAGACAAAAAAATCTTAACACTTTGTCTGACGCAGATAACTACAAGTATATATTCCAAGTTTCAAGGCACCAAATTTGGTGAGCTCCCCTAAATTTCGATGCGAATAATTTCTGCTCCGCCTAAAAATCGACGTTTTTCCAAAGTAACAATAATAATTCAGACCATTTTCGTCAGTTGTAAGCTGTTATATATTGTTTTTCAATATCTCTTCCAATTATATTAAATTATATTAAATATTAAAGAAATATTGGTATTGATGTATTGGAGATTATAAGAGTTAGAACCAAACCAAATAGAATGTCAACACGCACATATCGAGAATGATTTGTTTTCAAAATACCTCCCTCACTCGTAGCCAAATTGGGAAAAACACAATCTAAGAAGTTCAGCCGTGAGTTTCAGTTTATACACACATTTAACGTTTTAAATTCCTGAATCCATGAGTATATTCGACCCTATAAAGTACAAAAACGGCATGTTTTTTTTAAAAAATTTAAATTTTTCTTTGATATAAAAATGTATAATTTTTATTATAATATGTATGTAAAGTGCAGAAGTGTCAAAGAGATAACACTACCCTGTTAGTTAACATTTTGGATAACTGCAGCCTATCGATAAGTCGTCAGAGTCGATAGAGAAGAAGAAGAAAGTGAAAAGTCGTCGGTTGTCGTCGGTAGGAGCAGAAAGTGGAATTAAAAACGTTGTCAGATCGGTCACAACTAACTTTGTATTATGAACCACATTATCTAATTAAACTTAACTATAATAAATATCTTACATTTGGGGGCTCGTCCGTGTCAAATACAGAGTTAAAGAGCGTCTTACAGTTGCGACCTCGTTCGTGTCGAAAAAGAGTGAAAATGATCGTATAAAGTGGACTGGTGCAAGAGCAGAATTTCGAAAAAGTTGTTATATGCTGCTATAAAGTTGTAAAGTTGAAAAGTTGTTAAAAGTAGCTATAAATATTAAGTTGAACTATTCGAATTCTGTGAGCATAGCCAGAGACGCACAGTTTGATACAAGTCGATCGTGGTGTAATTTCGTCGAACAGTTGTGAAATCAAAAGTCGCCTCAGTGTCGCCGTCATTTTTGCGCAAAACCGTTACTTGGGTAGTATAGACTCGTATAGAAAAAGACGCGCAAGATGAAGAAAACGCCGATAAAGAAGCAGAATACAAAAGTAGAAACTACAAAACCAAGAGAAACAGGAGTAAAGTTGCGTTCGAGTGCAAATGAGATGGCAGAAGTCGGACTGGAAACATCGCGTGCCAGTGTGAACGAAATGACAGATATAAATGAGAACAATCAGGGAAACAGTATTAACGCGAAAATTGAGCAAATGCTACAACTGTTAAGCCTTAAAATAATTTCTGAGGAGCAACGTGAAAACCAAATGAAAATCGCTCCGGATAATTTTGGAAAAATAATAAGCGAGTGTGATGGCAAGTCTGTACCAATAGAAAAGTGGTTCGAAATTTTTGAGAAGAATGCGGACGCGTATGAACTCACAGATAAACAAAAATATGTACAGGCTAGGGGAAAGATGACCGCTGCAGCTAAGCTTTTCCTGGAAGCTGAAATAGTGTCTGACTATGATGAGCTGAAACGCGTATTGTTCGAAGAATTCAAATGTAGCTATAACAGTGCAGACATTCATCAGCAGCTGCAAGATAGAAAGAAGAAGAGCAACGAGACGCTACACGAGTATTTGCTACATATGAAAAAAATTGCAGCAGTAGGTTATGTTGAAGACGCAGCTGTCATAAGTCATGTTGTGAACGGTCTTGACATAAAAAACGAATACAAATGTGCTATGTATCGCTGTAAGTCCTTCAGAGCCTTGAAAGAAGAGTTTGATATATATGAACGTTTAAGCATATCTGAAAAGAAGTACGGTAAAGATCAGCCGAGATCAAGTGTTAAGCAACAAAGCATGCAAAGCGGTAAAAAAGAATATTGCTTCAACTGTGGATCTGGCGAGCACAAACGAAAAGATTGCACAGTCGAAATTAAATGTTTTAAATGTAATCAAAGCGGTCATATCTCTCGTAACTGTCCCGAAAAAGCCGATAAAGTTATTGAAGTTGATAAAGTTCGCGTCGTTGCTGATCGCAGTCGCATGAAAGAAGTTCAAATAAATGGCTCTAAAGTTGATTGTCTCATAGATACAGGATCGGATGTGACCATAATTAAAGAGAGTGTCGTGAAGAACATGGAAAACGTTAAGCTTTTTAAAAGCACATCCACGTTGCGCGGTCTGGGCCATACAACAACAAAGCCTATTGGATGCTTTAACGCAGAGGTTATGGTGGACAAGTTGCAGACGGACCAGAAGTTTTTAGTCGTACCCAATAGTCAGATCGATTACGATGCTCTGTTGGGGCATGATTTCATCAAAAAGTTTTGTTTGATCGCCGACAAGCAAGGATACACGTTTTGGAAGCTAGATGCAGACCCGATGCCGAAAGATGAACATAACCTTATTTATAATGTCACTGAAGAGTCTTCTTTTATAGTTCCGCCACAATATCGCAAAGATGTCGAGCAGATGATAGAGAGCAGCTACCAGACGCCCACAGAAGCTGCAAAAATGTGCCCAATTCAACTGAAGATAGTTCCGGACGGAGTGATTAAGCCGTTTCATCATTCACCGAGTCGTCTAGCAGCTGACGAATCCAGCGCAGTGAAGAAACAAGTCGAGGAATGGATCGAGCAAGGAATCGTGCGAAAGTCGTCTTCCAACGTAGCGAGTAGAGTTGTCGTCGTTAAAAAGAAGGATGGAACACTGCGAGTTTGCATAGACTACAGAAAGTTGAACAGCATGGTCTTGATAGATTGCTTTCCTGTACCGATGATGGAAGAGATCTTGGAGAAGTTGCAGCAGTCCAAGTGGTTCACCATAATGGACCTAGAAAATGGGTTCTTTCATGTACCCATAGAGGAGCAGAGCAAACCGTATACAGCGTTTGTCACAAAAGAGGGGCTGTTCGAGTTTAACAAGGCACCTTTTGGCTTTAAAAACTCGCCAGCTGCGTTCATTCGGTTCGTAAATTATATTTTTCAAGAACTAATCAATTCTGATGTTATGCAGCTTTATATGGACGACATAATTGTTTACGCCGAGTCACCCGATATATGCATGCAGAAAACAAAGTTGGTTCTAGAGACAGCCGCACAATATGGTCTAAAGATAAAATGGAAGAAGTGTAGCTTCATGCAGCCACGCATAAGCTTTCTTGGCCATATAATCGAAGACGGTCGAATCTGGCCCGGCAAAGAGAAGACAGCAGCAGTCAGCCGTTTTGCAACGCCTAAGGACATCAAAGCAGTTCAAGCTTTTCTGGGACTCACAGGTTTCTTCAGAAAATTCATTCCTGGGTACGCACAAGTTGCACGGCCGCTCACGAATTTACTTAGGAAAGAAGTGGTGTTCAATATTGGCGAAGCAGAGAACCACGCGCTACGAAGATTAAAGCAGCTACTGGCTATGGAGCCGGTACTAAATATTTATTCACGGGAAGCGCCAACTGAACTCCACACGGATGCATCCAAGGATGGCTTTGGAGCTGTGTTGCTGCAGAAGTTTAATGACAGTTTTCATCCGGTTTATTATTGGAGCAGAAAAACAACAGAAGCTGAGTCTAAGCGTCACAGTTATTACTTAGAAGTGAAGGCAGCATACCTCGCTCTGAAGAAGTTTCGCCACTATCTGTTGGGGATCCAATTTGATCTTGTTACTGATTGTGTGGCGTTTAAGCAGACAACAACTAAAGCAGACATACCGAGAGAAGTTTCCCAGTGGATTTTGTATATGGAGGACTTCACATTCAAAGCAGTACATCGACCAGCCGATAGAATGAGACACGTGGACTGTCTCAGCCGTTTTCCACAGGCGTGCATGTTCGTGACGACCGAACTAATAGCTCGTATAAAAAAGGCACAACAAGAAGACGATTTCATCAAAGCCGTTGTAGAGATCCTGAAGCAACGCCAATACCAAGACTACAAGCTTAAAGGTGGTCTACTGTTTAAAGTCGTTAATGGCAATGAGTTGCTTGCTGTTCCGAAGCGAATGGAACAAGAGGTTATCCAAGGAGCACACGAAGTTGGTCATTTCTCAACAGTCAAGACAATGCACGCAATACAGCAGCAATACTGGATTCCTCACCTTGAGGGAAAGGTATCAAAGTTGATTGCTAACTGTATCAGTTGTATTCTTTTCAGTAAAAAGTTGGGCAAACAAGAGGGCTATCTGCACTGCATAGACAAAGGAGATACGCCACTACACACGCTGCACGTTGATCACTTGGGGCCAATGGACGGAACAGCCAAGCAATACAAATACATTTTGGCAGTTGTAGATGCGTTTTCCAAATTTGTATGGCTGTTTCCAACCAAATCAACTGGCTATGAAGAGGTTATCAAGAGGCTCAGCGACTGGTCAACGGTGTTTGGTTTCCCGAAACGCATAATTAGCGACAGAGGATCAGCGTTTACATCCAGCGCTTTCAGCGAGTTTCTCCACGACAACAAAGTAGAGCATGTCTGGACAACGACAGGTGTGGCGAGAGGCAATGGCCAGATTGAGCGAGTAAACCGTTCAATTTTGGGTATCATCGCGAAGCTGTCAATGCATGAGTCAACGAAGTGGTACAAGTATGTGCCCCAGGTCCAGAAGGCGATTAATTCGTACGTGCATGCAACATTAAAGTCGTCACCATTCGAGGTAATGTTTGGTACGAAGATGCATAGCCAAGCTGAGGATCGACTGTTGGAGGTACTCAACGAGGAGTTGGTTGCGCAATTTAGCGACGAGCGCCAGAAGCTGCGTAACCAAGTCAAAGACAACATCGTACAAGCGCAACAAGTCTACAAGCGCAATTATGACAGAAAACGACGAGCTGAGCACGGCTACAGTATGGGAGATCTGGTTGCGATCAAGAGAACGCAGTTCGTTGCAGGACGCAAGTTGGCCAGCGAGTATTTAGGTCCATACGAAGTTACCAAAATCAAACGAAACGGCCGCTATGACGTCAGAAAGGTGGCAAATGTCGAGGGACCAAATATCACAGCAGCTAGCAGTGATAACATGAAATTATGGCGCTTTATGTCAGAGAACGACGAGATATTATCATCTGGGACAGATGAGGAGGATCAGGAGGGCCGAATGTAAAGTGCAGAAGTGTCAAAGAGATAACACTACCCTGTTAGTTAACATTTTGGATAACTGCAGCCTATCGATAAGTCGTCAGAGTCGATAGAGAAGAAGAAGAAGTGAAAAGTCGTCGGTTGTCGTCGGTAGGAGCAGAAAGTGGAATTAAAAACGTTGTCAGATCGGTCACAACTAACTTTGTATTATGAACCACATTATCTAATTAAACTTAACTATAATAAATATCTTAC